>WSFP011409470.1:0-24863 GCA_009831015.1 Picea engelmannii
GCAGATCTGCTCGATCTCCCTTGCTATATTTATCTCTCTTTGTGGCACTAAGTGGCCACTCTGCTGCAGCTCCAACTCTGTAGTGTCCTCACTGAACTGCTGCTCAACTTCTTCCTATGGCAGTTCTATTGTTGCCATTTCTCCTCCTGACATACTTCAAGCTTCTTCCAGCTTCTCCCTAGGATGGTATGTTCCACTACTTGCTTCCAACTTAGCCTGTTGGATGTGCAAACTTTGCACCATCACCCTCCTTTCTAGGGCTTCCAATTCTTCACACAAGTTAGCAAAATCCATGTTGTCTGATTCCTCTTCTTCTTCTTCTTATTCTGTAGCTTCCAGTACTGTAGTGATTTCTTGTCCATCTTCCTAGCTAAAAATTTTGAACTATTCTGTTGAATGCTTATCTTCTGCTTCTTGGGCAAACGTCAGTTTCTGCTCCATTTATTCCTTCATGACAGTTTCTGCTGGCTGTCCTCCTGCTATTACTGCATCTGCAACACATGCTCTGGCCGCAACTGGGATGCTTGGTAGGAACACCTCTATTCCTCCAATGATCAAAATTCTCTTCTGATTCTCTCCTATCAGCACTCCTTGCTGATCTGAACTCTCCTCTGAGTTCATGAGACTTTTAGAAAGTCTCATCTCTTTCCCCTTGCCCACCTGGAAATTTGGGAATTTTCTGCTGCCCACCTGGTAGTCCATGAGATTGTCTAATCCCATCTCATTTCCCACTTGGCAATCTGAGCTTTCACCACTGCCCCCTTGGCAGTACGCGAGACCTTCCACTGATCTCTTTCCATTGCCCACCTGGCAACTTAAAAGTCCACTTTTGCCCACCTGGCAGTTTATGATATCCTTTGTTAATCTCATACCATTGCCCACTTGACAATACGAATTTCCATGGCTGTCCTCCTGACAGTCTATGAGATCCTCCAATGATCTCATTTCATTTCCCACCTGGCAATTCGAAAATTCATCCTTACCCTCCTGGAAGTTTATGAGATCTGAAATTGATCCCTCTTCCTCATCACTGAGGGTTTCTCTGACTTGTGGCTCACAGATGCAAACCAGCTCTGTGTCACTAAGGCTTTCAGCATACCTCATCCACTTCCTCAACTCTTGTTGTTGTTTCCTGGCCAAAAATTTTTGAACATGCCATTTGGCTTTCCTATTTAGAGGCCATTCATACCTCTAGTGTACTTTTGCCTCCTGTTTCATCTTCAATGTAAGCTGTTCCATTCTCACTCTTATCTCAGTGGGTTCCTTGTCAATCTCTTCTTTATTCATCTACTGGTGGTTTCCTCTTCCACCACGCTCATGGCCTTCAATATCCATTTCCATCTTTCACCTGCCCTCCTAGAAAGCGTATGGATCACTCTATGTTTGGGAGCATCTCCATGTCCTCCTACAGCTCACCTGGTTGTCTATCATTTGCTGCACACCTTGCAACAATCTTCACAGAGCATCATTACTCTGTCTCCTCCTTCACCTACTATCTCCTTCGCCTGAAGTCTATAGACGAAAATATCAGCTCTGATACCACATGATGCTATCAGACTGTATCCTTTCACAGTCCTCCTCTTGTCTGTTATATGAAAATAGAAAATATGTTGGCTCTGATACCCTTGATGGTGTGTATCAGAGTAATTTCTTTATCTACTCTGCCTCCCTCTGCCTGAAGTCTACAGACAGAACCTGGCTCTGATACCACTTGATGGAGACCCCCTACCTCAACAGGGTCCACTGACCTCCCGGTCTTTGGATCACTCTCTTCCTCGAGCCGAAATGGCTCTTTGGGCTCCTGCTGGAACCCTTTGAATGAATCCATAGGTCCCTTCATCCTATGGCACAAGCCTTGAGAAAACCTGCCTGCCCACCCCCTTTTCGGTGCTCTTCTCTATTCTAAACCAACACACACCTCAGCGTTGATTCCTTTCCAACTATCCCCTTCTTATCTGGTGACCTCGGGCTATGAATCAAGGCTTAAACAACACTCCTTTCGCATTTTGGGGTTTCAGGACTCCTGCACGTGAGCTCTCCCAGGCTCCTTGTCCTTCGAATTTTCAAACCCCGAAATAGAGCCTAGCTCACACTAGCTCCTACCTTCACTCCTGACTCATATGACCTCTGCCCCATGACCAGTGGCTAATATCCAAATGATTCCCTAGGTTTTCACCTTTTGACGATGTGGAGGGGTTAACTCCTTGTCCCTCCAACTCCCAGTTGCCGAAAGTCCGAAATCGTATCTACTAGAAGATCGACGGCTTTGAGCCTTCCTTGATCTAACGATCCTGGTTCTTTCGGGGTTTCATGATTCAGGGAATCACGATGCATGGGTCTCGCCCCTTTGTCTTTCGAATCCTCGGTTGCCAAAATGACAAAATGTCTTGGTGTTCGATCAACGGCTCACAATAACCCCTGAGATATACTGTTCATGTTCGACCTCTCTATTTCTCTATTTCACGATTTGGGGTTTTGGGAGACAAGGACCTCTGTCCTTCCAACTTGTGATACTTGAAATCGCGATGTGGACCAATGGTCCAGATCTGCCTGTGATCGATGGTTCGAATCTTTCGAGCCTTTCCCCGAAATCTTGACCGCTTGCCACGTGTCCTCTTGTGGATGGTCACGATGCTTTTGGGATTTTGTCGAGTCCTCTCCTTTGCTTCTATGAAGGTTAAACCTCATTCTCCTCTTTTCGGATCTGATGGCTATCTATCCTTTATGCGATATCTGATGACTCAGATCCTTCCTCCTATGCTTTGAGACTCTGAATGGTCCCGTTGTTATCTTCTGTGCAACTTCACCTGGTCCAACGGACTGCGACTACTTGTATGACATCTGACGACTCAGATCAAATATTCTGTGCGTCTCCCAGGGACTAAACCCTGTGCACATATCTTTGATCCAACGAATCTCCTGCCACTATGCTCCAAATCCAATGGCTGGTGCGTTTTCACAGTTTCACGTCTCTAGGATTCGAAAGAATCTCCTTCTTATGTTTCCCGGTCCGCGAAATGTCGAAAACTTAAAATGCGCACCCCTTACTCTTAGGTCAACGGATGTTGATCCTCGCTCCCAGATCTGACGGCTTATATTTTATCAACTCCTATGTGCTCTCCTCCTGTCTGCCTGGACGTATATTCAATGATCCAGATCTTTCGTCCCAGTGCCGATCCAATGGCAACTGTGCCCCTCCTCCCAAGCTTGCGCCTCTTCCCTTCCCTTGGAAGAAATTCGACGCTCAAAGGTATTGGCCTTCAATGCTTCCCTTGTGAGCCCAGTTCCTTTGGGTCTCATCTGCATTATAGAAACACTTCCCCTCCTGAGCTTAGTCAACTCAGAAACCTTGAAAGGTTTCTCGACCTTCTGCTCCTTTCTTCTGTTGCTCTATGCACAAAGACACTGTTCCTCCTGAGCTTCAGAACTTAGAATAAGTCCACCCTCATACACTCCTTGTGCTGTTGAGATTTCCTCAATCTCAGGTCCAAAGTATTTCTTGAAAAGAAATGCTTCATGCCCTCTTGGCGCTCCTTTGCTTAATGCACACCTTGCAGAGCCTACAGAGAGTTCAATAACTCTGGTTGTCTTCGAACTCGACAAAGAGTTCTTCTCGTGCACACTTGCACCGACTCAATGCCCGCCTGGCAGAGCTTCTACAGAATCTACAGAGATTCTGTCTCTTCTCTCTGTGCCTTACCCTGCACAACTCGTCCTCCAAGGTGTTCAACAACCTTGAGGCTCCTCCCTGAGTCTGTTAGTCTTTCCGGTGTGCACTCCTTGTACGTTATTTATGACTCCGCTTTCTAGTTTAAGAATGAACCCCCAAAAAAAGATCAAAGAATTTAATCAAAGGTTCTTGACACTAAAGAACCGAATCCTTAAGGATTTGATGCTTGCTGAGAATCTTATTATCGCATATTATACAAAAGCCTTACATCAAAGCATATCCATTTGGGTAAAGAGATCCAAGAAATCCATGTTGTTAGAAGCCTTCGAAGAGGCCAGTCAGATCAAGAAAGACATCCTCAGTTTAAAATACACTACTAGCAACGAGACAGAGACTAGTTCATCTTCCAAAAAGAAAATTGAAATCCTCCCTAGACCTTCCCAAAACAAAGCTCAACCTGAAAGCACAGATTTAGAAAACTTACATAATGTCGTTCAAAAACTATCCAACTAAGTTATAGATTTGAAAAGGATGGCTGAAGAAGCTTCTTCGAGTAAAGAGCCTTACAAACCCCCTTTTAGGAATCCTTTTCCCACCAACCGACCTAATTCAAATACTGAAGGCCTAAATCTAGAAATCCTGCAATTTGCTATTCAAACGATTCTAGAAGCACATGATAACTTGATGCCTCCCAAGATCCCTGAAGAAGTAGTTGAACAAGAGACAGTAGAAGAAGATGAATCCTCTCCGAACATTTTTGGACATTTTTCAGATAGCATTTTTCAAGCTAATTTCGAAACAGTGCATCCTTACAATACTAGGAGCAAGACAACAAACAATCCTTCTTCTGAAATCACTATGAATTTGCCTCCAAAACAATCTAAATCAATTGAGACTAAACATAATTCAGTAAACCCAAGTTTAGATTATGATTTGGTTGAAGATATAAAGAAGCTTAGGGATAACATTTCTGTTTATGATTTGGTTGAAGATCTAAAGAAGCTTAGGGATAACGTTTCTGTTTATGAATTATTAAAATTCCCTTTTATTCTGCAAAAAATGCTACAAAATATTGCAGAGAACAACAAAAATGGCAATCCGAGTAGTAACAAAGGTGTTCAAAACAACCCCAAAACTCTTTAGAAGGCCTCCACCAAAACCACATCCGAACATCATGATAAAATATGCCTTCCTGTAAATAATGTAACAAATGTAGTCAAACCAGTTTTAGAGACTGCGAGTAAAAAGCAACAAGCTTCCACTATTAATACTCGCAGAAATGTCCCTATATTTTTGTTAACTTTTGAAATTTTCAATAGGAACGTACACAACTGCATGGTAGATTCAGGTGTGTCATCTAACGTAATGCCTTGGTCTGTTTGTCAAAATATTAATGCCGAAGTTCAACCATCCAGCTTGAAAATTATCCATCTTGATCGAACTAGTGTTAAAGTGATAGGCTAATTAATAAATGTGCTTATAATATTGTCATGTAATCCCAAAGTTCATCAAGTGATTGATATTATTGTTGTAGATATCCCAGAATTTTATGGTCTGTTTTTAAGCATAGACTGGTCCGAACAATTACATGAATACTTTGCGACGGACTGGTCTCACTTGTGGCTGCTCAAGAATGGAAAGCCCAATAGAATCAAGGTAAATCGTGAACGTTATCTGAAGTTCACGGTCACTGATTTAAATGATCCTAATGAACCATTCACTCCTTTTCCCGATTCGCCCGAAATATAGGGGATGGATATTTTTTTTCCAGTAATTTCATGGCCAAAAATTCCACCATCACTAACCCGGAACAACAGTCTGAAATTTTGACATATACAAAGCCAACAACTTCTTCGCAGTGGGGACATGCAACCGACGAAAATCAAATATGGTCTATGTATTTCGATGGGTCAAAATCAAAGGAAGGAGCTAGTGCAGGTTGCGTGCTCATCAATCCAGCAGGTAACAAGGCTCTGATTGCTTGCAGGTTAGAGTTCAAATGTACAAACAACATAACAGAATATGAGGCAATCTTGCAAGGCCTCAAAAAAACATTATATATGAACATTCAAAATTTGACTGTCTTTGGTGATTCAGAAATCGTGGTTAGACAGGTAAAAAATTATATCCACTATTTATCCCCGCACCTTAAAAGCTACCAAACTGAGGTATGGAATTTAATGAACAAGTTCTCCACATTTAACATAAATTCTATTCCTAGATTGAATAATTCGGAAGCTGATTTGTTAGATAACGTCGCTTCAAAACTTTTTCCTGCAGAAGGCTTATCTCCGAATGCATTTTCTGTAGAACTGTTGTTCAGACTGTCCATCCCAGACAACATCACGAATTGGAGAGTTTTCGATGACGATCAACAGATTGTAAGTTTTCTGCATATGGAAGAAACTTTCCAAGGCATGGTGACCGACGAAGGAACCCATGACGAAAATCTTCGTGACTTTATGATAATACCAGATCCAAGATCTCTAGAATCTTCATCAGACATAGTAAATTCTATCCCAAAATCTGTAGTTAGATTAGAAAAATTTTATGATCTTCACGACAAGTTCACAAAATCAGTGAACTGTAAAACAAATAGTTCCTCTTTGACACATGAAAAGGTAAATTTGGGAACTAAAGACAATCCACAGTGCATTAATTTAGGGTGGGGTGTTCTGAGCAAGAAAAAGTAGCATTTATTAAGTTGTTTAAGGAATTCAAAGATGTTTTTTCTTGGACGTATGATGACCTAAAAACCTTTGATCCTAACATCATACAACACGTTATTCCTATGAAACCCCAAACCTAACCTTTTCAACAAAAGTTAAGGAAAATGCACCCAAAACTCGAACCAACTGTCAAGAAGGAATTAAAAAAACTCCTGAACACTAAGATAATCTTCCCAATTAGGCACACACAATGGGTCTCTAATCTCGTCCATGTCCGAAAGAAGAGTGGTGAAATCCAACTATGTGTCGATTTCTGAAATCTTAATCGAGTGTCTAATAAAGACAACTACCCTGTCCCTTCTATGGAACAGATCCTTCAACAGGTATCTGGTTCTGAAAGATTATCCTTGTTGGATGGTTTTTCAGGGTATAACCAAGTCCTGATGTCCCCTCCAGACCAACTCAAAAGAACCTTCCGCACTCCATGGGGCACCTATGCTTATAGAAAGTTGCCCTTTGGACTCATAAACGCCGATGCCACTTTCCAGAGAGCGATGGACATCGCTTTCTGAGGCTTAATCAATCAATCTGTCATAGTTTACCTGGATGACGTCATGTCTTCTAAAAAAATAAAGAAGATCATATAGCTCATTTAAGATCTGTTCTACAGCGATGTCGTAAGTACGACATTTCTTTGAATCCCAAAAAATCTATCTTCACAGTAGAACAAGGTAAACTCCTAGGATTCATTGTATTGAGCGAAGGGATGATTATCGACCCTGAAAGAACTCAAGTCATTTCAAAATTTCCTCCTCCCTCGTCAAAAAAGTCCATGCAATATTTCTTAGGTCAGATAAAATTTGTTAGGAGATTTGTCCCCAGCTTTTCAGAAATGGTGAGACCATTACAAAACCTAATAAAAAAGGATGTACAGTACCATTAGGGACCTTTAGAAAGCCAGGGTTTTGATTCAATAAAAAAGGCCATAATAGATGCTCCTTCGCTAATGATCCCCGACTTTTCGCAAGACTTCAATCTCTACACGTTTTCTTTTGACCATTCATACGCTGCCGTCCTAACTCAAAAGAACGCTGAAAACAACGACGTCCCAATCGCCTTTATGAGCTCAGCCTTCAAAGGGGCGGAAGTCAATTACCTAGTAGGAGATCAACAAGCCTATGCTATTTTCAAAGCAGTAAATCACTTCCAATCTTATCTGTTGAAATCTAGGACTAAAATCATCGTCCCTTACCCGACTGTTATAAATCTGTTAGTACAGAAGGAACTAGGTGAAAAAATAGCAAACTGGGTCACATCCTTGCAAGAGTATGACATAGAAATCACCCCAGCACAAATAGTAAGAGGCCAAGGGTTATGCAAATTGGTCGTTGATTCAGCTGCAGGACAACAAGAGGAAAATGATATGTTAAATCCAGGACAACGCTATCAAAATCAAATTTGTTGTGCACAAAACCCTGTTAGTCCCTGGTATGATGATATAAAATTTTGTCTTATACATGGATCAAATCCTCGTCACCTTGATCCCACAAAAAGGAGATCACTAAGATTAAAATCTGCTTTTTTCAGCTGATTAATGGTATTCTGTTTTGTCAAAATTTTGATGGAGTACTAATGCGTTGTCTTGAGAAAGATGAAGCAGAAAAAGTCTTATTGGAATTGCATGCAGGAGAAGCTGGTGGACATTTTGGTGGAGACACCACTGCCCATAAAGTATTAAGAGCATGTTATTACTGGCCTACCCTTTTTAAAGACGCTCATGCTTTGTGTCGCATGTGTGTAATTTGTCAAAAAGCATCTGGACGGATACAAAAACCAGCCTTCCCTCTGCAATTAGTTTCAGTAGACTCCCCTTTTCAGCAGTGAGGTCTATATATTATAGGCCCAATCAATCCACCATCCTCATAGCAGCATAAGTATATCATAACAACCACATATTACTTCACCAGGTGGTCTGAGGCTGCCCCATTAAAATTTGTAAATACCAGCCAGGTAATATCTTTCTTGAATTCAAATATTATTACTCGTTTCAGTATTCCTGAATGCCTAGTATTTGACAATGCCTCTTATTTTTCGTCTCTTGAGATGAGTGATTTCGCTCTAGAAAAATGAATTAAATTAAAGTATTTTTCCAGCTATTATCCCCAAGGCAATGGTTTGGCAGAATCAACTAATAAAAACCTGATAAAAATTATCAAGAGAAATGTCTCTGAAAACCATAAACATTGGCATAACGCATTGTTAAATGCAATCTGGGCTGATAGGGTAACTCCTAAAACTATTGTGGGTAACTCACCTTTCTTTCTCATTTACGGCAGGGAGGAAATCCTTTCACCACATGTCCTTCTTCCATATCTGCAGTTAGCACAGAAATTACAGGAAGAGGACTATCCCCCTTTGGAGAGCTGAATTAACGCTTTGTTAAAATTAGAAGAAGTGAGGGCTCAAGCAAAATGGAAATTGGATCAACATCAACTCATTGTTAAAAACTGGTTTGATTCCAATTTTGCCTTTGACAGAAATTTTGAAGTAGGTGATCTTGTCCTAAAATGGGACAAACACCATGAGGGAAAATGAGAGCATACACCGTTTCAGAACTTGTGGTTGGGACCATTCTTAATTGCTGAGAAATTGGGTCCCAGTTCCTTCCGATTACAAAATTTAGAGGGACAGGTAGACACCTTTCTGGTGAATGGCCAAGCTCTAAAAAAGTACTTTGCTTGATGACACTCCCATGTACATTGTGTAAGTATTTTTTGTTTTGATTTTTCCTTTATGCTTATCAGTCTTTCTTTTTGAAACGCACATGCCTACATCATGGGCTAGCTCAGATGAAGAGAACACAAAATTTTCCCCTCTAAAAATGACTGCTGAAAGCTGTTTAAACATCAATTGTGATATTTTTCTGAATAAGAAGTCATGTTAAAGATAGCTCATTGTTTGAAAAGAATTTCTTGATTTCAATCTGTAACTGAAGTTACTCACGATCATCCATAAAAATTCTTCTTACGCTGTCCCTGTTCCTTAAGAGAACAACTCAGAGATATCTCCCTTCTCTTGAAAGTCAGTTTTATTAACAAACTATTTCTAGATCTTAATGAAGGACAGCTAAGAAATTTCTTCAAGGTCTGTAATTTACTAAGATATGTCCAAAAACCAGGGTTTTTAGCATCACCCCGCTCTATTAAAATTTTTTAAAACTAAATAAATCTTCAGAGAGTTGTGGGAAGTGCTTGTAAACCCGCTAAGATACTGAACATGTCTGCTAGCAGTGGGTAAATACATGCATGTTGCCAAGATAACTTCGCCGGGGTACTGAACAGGCCTGTGGGCAGCGAAACAATGTCAGGTATATGAAAATTCTCAGATATGGACTCTTTTTTATTTTAAATGTCCTTCGTTTTGATCTGGAACTTCTTGGCATGATACAGATATCAGAGTGGGTTAAATGACATCCCTATCGAGGCTATGGACGCCTGCTGGCAGCAATGATCCTGTCAACAGTATTGAATATTTTAACTTTAATATCGTGACTCTCTTTTGTTAAGATTGTCATCAGTTTTCGTCTTTTAAAATAACAGTAATCTGAAACTGGAATGCATTTTAATTGTTTACGACGTTTAGACAACTGTCCGGTTGTTTTCGATTTGAAGTTTTTTTTTATTATCCTAATCTGAACTCGTTCATTTGGCAGAGATCACTGCTTCTCCCAGCGTGTCACCATTGTTGGCAACAATAATATAATTTCTATTTTTTATAAGCTGCCTACACAGGGTCTTTAAATTCTCGTTACTTGTCATGAGCAACGACACTTATCACTTGTCACTTTTTACACATCTTCCTTTTGATTTTTGTTTCATGACTGTAAGCATGAAAACTCGTAGCTGGAATTGACATTTTGTTTCGATTTTTTATTAAAGGAAAACTATTCATATGGTCTATTGTCGAATTGTCGTATTTTGCTATGAACATGATTGTTTTCCTAGTTTATAACTCCTTGGTCCTAGACGTGCCTTGGTTACATAAGTGAAAAATCTACATTCTTTTATAATCGATTAATATTAATGGGATTTCTGATTCATAAAACTATTAATTATCCATTGTTTAATTGATACATTTACTTTGTAATCAAGTCATAAACGTGCATTCTATGGTTTTCAAGTGTTTAAATCCCTATACGTACTCATAAGCCGAGCTATCATATTAAGTACAGCATGATAGTATTTCTTTGTATGGTCTTGGGCTTCACGATTCTATTCCCATGCATGGTGATTAACGTCTCTGCCTACCATTTTGAATTGTCACAACATTGTTTTGTTCGGGGCTATGGCTCTGTGTTTTTTCTATCAAACCCTACCTCCGATTTCCATGTTGATTCCCTTCTGTTAGCCATGGCTCTTGAGGTGAGGATTGATCCCAATGGCATCCAAACCTTGTTATCATTTAACAACACTGGAGATGACTTAGAAAGGAACAACTGGCGTTTGTTTATTGAAAAATTTGAGGGTTTCAATCTGAGAGTTGCCCAAGAGTTCACATTGACTTTCGACGGTTGCAGAGCAAAGATAGGAGACGTGCAACTTGACGTAAATGAAGATTTTATAAGCCAAGCTACCGGTTTACCAGCTGTGGGGAAAAAGTGGTTCAAGAACGCAAAGGTTGAAGAGGTCCCCTGGTCATTGTTGTTCACCTCAAGGAAAATTACCAGTTGCGACCAAGGTATGCCTGTCTCATCTTTAAAACCTAGATGGCACGATCTGTTAGCTATTGTGAAACAGTTCATTACGTGTGAAGGAATATTTGGGTTGTTTTTCTTGTACCACCTGCGATTTCTTATGAGTTTCATCAACTTCCTGTTGAACATGCCCTACTTTTTTCTTAGAAGTCTGTACAAGATGGGAAAGTGGTTTAGAAGGTAGAAGTCTGATTCTAGTTTGTTCCATCATGGTTTAATTAAGATTTTCATTGTGCATCAGTTGCAATTAAACAACGATTGTTGGGATGCTTTTGTGTTACGAAATGGTTTTGGTAATAGCGAGTTTGGACAGGTTGACAAGCTTGTTATCACAGAGACCCTTGTGAAACCTACCATCTCTCCTCCACCGCTCCTGCCCTGTGACCTTGTCTCTAATTTGGAACCCTCGACCTACCCTGATGCTACTCAACCCAACACTCAACCGGATTCGTATCCTAAGAGTTGTACTAATATTGTTAAAAAACCCATGGGGAAAAAGCTTAAGGGCAGCGTCGATGTTAATTATAAGAATAAAAGGGCCGCTCGTTGGGTTTCATGATGTGCTCGAAACAAACACAAACCCTTTGCAGACACAAAAAATACAATTGAGGTAAGTGAGGATTCAGATTTGGATATTGAAAGGTTCTTGGCCGAAGAGTATCCATATTCATATGGACTTTGCCCTAACAGACCCTACGATTATGTTACCAACCTGCCACCATGTCTAAAGGACGATCCTGATTTTCCTGATATCAAGCTCCATGAAAAACCTACCTTTCAAATGGATGATTCTCGAGCTGTTAATACTATCAGTGCCAATACACAGTCTCTACAGCCGCACTGTAATGAATGTCGATCCTGGATCGACAGGTATTACATGGATGTGCCTTTACTACAGTCCCGACTTAAATATTTGGAAGACCAGGTGGATTCATTAACAAACGAGAACAATAGGCTCCAATCCATAGCTCAAGCAAAGGAAAAACGCCTAAAAACCACAGGGTCTTTCATTTTTAAGAATGTGGAAGTAGCGACAACAATAGTAAATTCAAAGATTGCTTGATTTGTTTGAATCTCGTGATTTGAGGTATAATCTTTTTTAAAGTTTAGCATGATTTTCTCACTCTCAATTTAGCATACTCGATTTTCTTGAATAGATTACTCTTTAGTTTGTTTTGTTTGATTGAATAAAATATGATTCTAGTTATAATTATAACTAGCTACAGAATCATGAGATTCTGTAGCTAGTTAGAAAATTTCGAATTGCTTGTTTTGATAATTGAAAATACATCTAAAATCTTCTTATTTTTATTTGTTTTCAGGAACTCATGATTTTCAAAGATATATGAAGCACTGTTGGGATCTCCCAGCCATACCATCTTTATGTTTTTAGTAAATAGATTAGGTTGTTAGTTTTTTGATATCAAGTAAAATCTGGGAGGTTGCATCCCCCACATTTTTTAACAGATTTGATGTTATCAACAGGAAACATTTTGTTCCTGGAACCTATGTAAGCATGTTATTTTGTAAACTTCAAACCATCTCTGCCTCGGGAAAGACTATGGGTTTTTCATTTACAGACTTGAATGAAATATAATATTGGTTACAGCTTTAGCTTTTCCATATTGTGGTTTTATTCAAGTTATGATTGTTTCAATTTGTAGTTAGATTGTGATTGCTTTCGCTGTCGTGGTTTACTATAGATTGATATGATAAAAATTTATATGTTATCCATATTTTATGTTCCATATTAAACACACAGTAATCATTTTGTTTAAACTTGGGATTAAGAGATTTATCTTCATCATTTGTTGAACATTCATGCACAAGTTTTCACAGTAAGATTTATCTTAATATGATTGCTTGTGAAATGACAAGATTGCTGCGATTATATCTCTTATATGTTCTATTATTCGAATTCAATCACTATTGCTTCACGTTTATGAGAAGCAATTGCAGGATCTATTGCGGGTTTACCTCATCAAACATGGAGATTGGATGCTATATGCTGAACAAATATGGGATGTGATAATAGGTCAGTTTGCTAGTTTAATTTCATTAGTTTAATGAATACAGAAACTTTCTGTAGCTAAAACATTTTCTATTATCTATGATTTCTGTTTTCAAGTAGACAGTTTGATATTTGATTTCCTTTATAAGAAAACAAATCATAAAAAATTAGATAATAGTTTTACTATTGTTTGAAAGATCAATTTACATTTGATTTTCACGGATTTAAATTAAAATTCATATTCTGTATATATTATATATATCTTAGAATTATAAGTATTTGTATATATATTGTATATGTAATAACTAGAGTTTATAAATATTAGTTAGTTAAACAGTAAATACATATCAGATCCAAACATAGTTTTCAGCGATTGTTATTCATCTAGTTATTACACTTTCTCTAGTTTTGGTTTTTGCTTTCTTTAGGACTTAGATCGGCCAAAGGAGCCGCTAAACCTGTCGGAGTGGATTAATCCAAACGACTTGGGTTAATTAGAAAACCCCGGACTGGATTCACTCCTCCAGTTGACGAGCGGTCAATTTTTCCCGTCAACACGTATGTGGCTGAATGCTTGATTACCACACATAAAGAATCAGACAGTAGATAGAAGTATCATACATATATCGGGGCATTAGTGAGTCAATTTGAGCTAGTATTTGGACCTAGAACCCCTAGGGTGACCGCCCGACAGAGGATTTGAACACATGATTGAGATGGAGGAGGGTGCAAAACCAATTATCACTGCACCATACATGCATCCAAGGAGATTCAAGGATGATATCGAAAAAGAAATCAAGGATTTTTTTGAGACGGGGCACATCAGGCCCAGTACTAGTCTGTTCACTTCTTCTGTGGTATTGGTCATGAAGAAGGATGGCATGTTGAATATGTGCCTAGAATATCGTGTGCTCAACAAGAAAACAATAAAAAATAGATACCCCATTCCATGCATAGATGATTTAATGGATGAAGTACATGGGGAAATATACTTCTCAAAGATAGATCTTCACTCATGCTACCATTAGATTCGCATGAGGGAGAAAGATATTGAGAAGACATCTTTCAGGTGCCACTTTGGGAATTTCAAGCTTTTGGTCATGCCCTTCGGGTTGACCAATGCACCAACCACCTTCCAATATTGCATGAACCATATTTTTAGAGATCAGTTGCGGAAGTATCTTTTGGTATTCTTCTTTGATGACATCTTGATATACAAAAAGACTTGGGAAGATCATCTGAAGAACTTAGATGAGGTATTGAGAATCATGCAGTCTCAATCGCTCTATGCAAAGTTTTGAAGTATAATGTAGCTGCAGAATATTTTCTTATTGTATTTGATCAATTCAAAACCCTAAAAGGATAATGATAAAGTCAATTTTTAATGTCGGCTCAGGAAAAGAATTATTATTATATTATGTACTTGCAATATGAAAAGTCAACCCTGCCAGAAAAAGTCAAAGTAAATTATATTTGCCAGAAAAGACAGGTTGTCCTTGTGGGAAAATTTCATTAGAAGAATAAGTATAAATAAGGTGATGCCTTACTCATTTGGTGAGGACAACTCACTCAATTATAGTGCAATTTTGGTGGAGAGTTGCAGTTGCAGCTGCAACTATAGGAGGAAGGAGAAGGTGCATCTCTTAGTCTTGGATGGTATCTCTTGCATGCGCTACCTTGCTACGGTAATGCACTAGGTTTTAGATTGTGCCTTGGTTTATTTCTTGGTGTATGTCTTCGTATAATACTTTGTGTATCTTTTGGTGACAAGGTGCAAGTCTAGTAGCAGGGTTTCCCTTGAGTAGAAGCGTTATCTGGGACATTTCTCTCTAGAATTGTAATGACATTGTACTTGGTTGATGAATATATATTGAAGAAGTTTTGTTTGGTTTTCTTCCCCAAGAGGGTTTCCCAGGATATATCTCTCTGTGTTGTGCTTGGGGGTGGCACATGTAGGGACCTATGGTTGGGTGACGATGATGTAGTATCATCTATAGAAAAACAAGCACATAAAATTAGTTAAATTGCTATGGTAAATCTAACCCTAACAAGTTTTAGGAAAATTTCAGCATGGTATCAGAGATGGTGTCCTTTAGACAATCTAATCATTGGAAGGAAGATTGTGAGATTTACCACACCACTACAATTTTTTGCAGTACCATGTCGTTGCATAGTTTATTTTTCCAAGCTCGTTGAGCACCTTTTCTAGGACACTTGGCCTGATTCCTTCACAAACATGTGTGCCCTACCCCAACGCATCTCCAACTACCTTCAGATTGCAAATTGGACCACTTTCAATTTTTAGGGTTCGTCGTTGCTACGGGATGGTGTCATTTTTTTCCGCTACTGTCAAAGTTATGTACTTGTATATGTTTAAACTGTATCACTATCTTGAGCATGTTTGTAGGAGCAAGGATATTTTTTCCAAACAACAATCATAGATCTAGAGGGATCTCAGATCCAACACATTCAGAGGAACAATCCACTACAGGTTTGATTGTTTTGATATGCCTCTAGCTGTTATGGCATTATTGTGATCTTATGAACATCTAGTTGTATTTTGATCTATTGACGTTATGCTTATTATACTAACCTTTGGTAAAAGTCAAAGTTATAAGCTGACTTTAGTCAAAGAATTAAGGTTGAGATTTTATAGTTTATTTGCATTATATTCTCTAACTCATATTTCTATCAAGAAAGCATATTGTCTTAGTACAGGGGACAGGTTGGAGAGAATACTTGTCATCTTGAATGAAGGAGACTCATAAGAAAATAAAAAACACTCATTCTTGGAGATAAGACTCTGGGTTTCAGGTTTAATTGATAAAATCGATAAGTTTCCAACTTGCACATATCAAGTTTGATAATTGCTACATTACAAGTAAACACTTTAGTTGTGTCAGCGGTCCTTGAAAGATTCTATTACTGCTAGGTATAATAAATATTTGGTAGCATGTGAGTACTACTGATATAAATGCTTATTGTTGTGCCTCTTTTGTCACCTAAATGAGAAAAACAAAGGTGCTTACAAGCTTAGTTGGGTTATCTAAGAAAGACAATTGTAAAGGAAAAGGGTTAGAGAAAGAAACATAAAAGAACAACTAAGAATTAAACTAAGAAATAAAAGAACAACTAAACTATTGAGCATAAGGAAATAAGAACAAAAAAACCAATAAGACTCATGTCACCAATGGCAAGGATTATATTAGTGAAAGAAAACACCAAGAAGAAAGAGGACTATGGGTCCCTTCTTCCTCCAAGGGAGGGTTCTTGAACCCCCACAACTAAGCTCTTCTTACAACTTTGAATGACATGGTGAAAGAATCCCACGCTAATCCACTCAAGAGGTGAGATGGATTTCCCAATGCAATGGTGATAGTATACTCTTGATGAGGATAAAGGATTCCTCAAGAAAATAGCAACAACATAACTTTGCTAATGAATTCCTTGAAAATGAAGTGCACCTATGGCCTTGTTTTATAACACCTCTTTGAGGTATTGTGAAACCAACTTGTAGTGCGAAAAGAGGCTATTTAGGGAATTTTTAGGTCTTTGACCAACCACCCAGTCGGATTCAGTCGAGATTTGGGTGTCAAATCAATTTGGAAGCTGAACTAGAAGTGGGTGGGAGGCTGACCAATCTCATAAATGCATCGCTCTCAGATGTGCATGGCTTTTAGAGACCACAATCATGCATCGTGCGCATGTTCACTTTTAGTGCGCTTCTAGATCGCGCATGTGCGCACACGCCCTGTGTAGTCATAGCACACCTTAATTTTATCACTGGTTGTATAGTTTTGGACCTTTTGGAAATGATTTTGTGGTAATTTTGGTCCATGGGTGACCTCATAACTGTTTGACAATGTTGGATTCTTATAACTATTTGCAGACGAAATTTCAGTGATAACAAATGCCCCATGATGGATGAGGTTAGGAGCATACGTATAGCCGAAATTCATCAATGTTTCTTGTACTGAGAGTGTCGTTGTAAGAGAGAGAAATAGTGAGAGTGTCAAGAGTTACCCATTGGAGGGAGAAAGGAACCTGTAGGACCCAACCTTCCATAAGGTGTGTAAAAAATAAATTGTGTACAAACGAAGCGGGCATGCCTCATTCTTGTGTCATGTAACTCAAAAAAGAATGGTTTTGTACAGTAACTGAAACTATGTGTTGATGTAGATCACTGCAGCACCCTCAGGGGCGGTTTTGATAAAGGTAGAGGACAAGTCTGATGAGGAACATACTTTGAACAGTAGGCAAGGATACCTGTAAGAAGTATCATGGATGCTGTGGGCATTGATAGCCCAGCCAAGTTCATAGGTCTTCGTCGAATATAAGAAACAACTGCAATAGTCGCAAAGTAAGACCCACCGTAACATGAGAAAGTGTTGAAGTTGAATGTTACGGGTCAACGACAATAGGGATCAATTATGGTTCTCCCTGTGCCATCCAAGACCTCTCATTGGAAAGGTAATGAGAGTCAAGATATTGTCTCCCTTCTGGAAACTGTTCTGATGTCGACAAAAGGGGGATGCGACTCTAAAAAGAAAAGGGATTCGTGAAATCTACTAGGTGAGGTTAGGAACTGGAGGAGGTACATGGATGAAGTCAAGATGTATGAAGACTCAAGACTGCCCTTGGTTGGGGGTATATGCGAAGTGTAAGTGGCCGCAAACATTCAAATAGGTCGAGTGTCATGGGGACAACAAGACGTGGGATAAGTTGTGCCAGAGGCGGGACAAAGTGAACAAAATCAGAGGGCAGAGGTAAGTGTCTTGTGTGATACTCGGAGTATATGGATGATGTCAACAAGGGTAGAGGATAAGGAGTGCCCCAACCAAGGGAGACATGGTTGCGTTTTCCAACAAGGGAAGAAGGTCGCCAAATGTGATGACAAAAATATATGTAAATGTTGGAAACAAAGGATTTTTACAATTTACCAAATAAATAAAGAATAATTTGGGATGAGTGTACAAATACAGAAACGGGTGTCCTAATGCAATATGGTTGGGCCTGTTAGGGAAAAGTTTGCTTGGAGAACTGGTGGAGGGTGGGGACCCCATGGGTGGGTTTCTGTATGAGGTAGATGAAATGGAGGGAAATTTGTGGATGAGAAAACTGATTGTGGATGAAATGGAAGGTTAATGATACTACAGAGGTGTATTCAAAATAGAACCTTGAAGAGATAATCTGGGAGTCCATTGGGAAAGCTAGCAAAATGAGGAGAAGGAGTATGTGGCTGATTCACAACATGATGTAAGAATATTGGGACTCCCATCCCTAAAGAGTTAAAAAACAACATGAGTGCCAAAGTTCCAAAGGGTGTTATGAATGGGACAACTCATGTGGGGGAGAGTGCTACGGGGTGACAATACCTAAAATGCAATGGGGGTGTCGGTACTGCAGAGCCGAAGATGAGGATCCTAGAGGAAAATTTCAGAGGGTGTGACTAGAGATGTAATTGAGGTTCAGAGGGAATGATTACATGCCAGTGTTGATTATATACCTGAAGGGGTTGCATTGATGTATGATGACCAAGTACCTACACACATGAAAACCAAATACCCGACGTAAACAATATCTGAATAGAATTGAACATACAAGCATTTATTTAATAATTTTGAACATGAGCATGCATACCTGGACGGGGTATGAAAAAATGGTGCCCTGGGGGCTAAGGATAAAAAATGGCCTGGGGACTGTCTTGATGTAGATGATGGGATGTTGATCCTGTGGCTGAAGATGGATCGAAAAACGGACACCCGAAGCTCTTGTAATGGTGTTTGGAAGTTTGGCGGAAAGGCCTATATATAGTTGTAGGGACCTCATTGCCACCTCATTTGTACTTGCTGTCAGAGTGACTGAGGTATTTAGAGGATATTTGGAGATTCTCAGAGAACGAGGTAGCCGATTCAGGACCAGTGAGCTTTAGGTTAGTAGTCTTATTGTCCTGCATAAAAGTAGGTTTCAATTTATGGGCAGGGCCTGTATGGAGGGCCGTACAGGGGTTTTTATGGGTGTGTTTTTTGGATCGAGCTGTGAGATCGTCGAAGTATGCGAGGATGATATAAGCCATATCATGAAAAATGTATTCCATATCCTGTTGGAAAGTTGCGCCAGCATTATTTAGGCCAAAATGCATGACACAATATGCAAAATTACCCCAAGGGGTGGCGAATGCGGTTTTGTATTGATCAACTGGGTGGATTTGGATTTTATTATCACCAGAGAAACCTTCCATGAAGGATAGAGCCTCATGGCCTGCGCAGTCATCGATAATTTGATTGATGAAAGGTGTTGGAAAGTTGTCTTTGGGACATGCGTTATTGAGATCGCAAAAGTCTGTGCAGATGTGGATAGTGCCCTGTTTTTTGTTAACGGGTACAGGGTTGGAAACCCATGAGGTATAGGTGATGGGGTAGATGAACCCAGCTGCGCGTAATTTGTCAATCTCGGCTTTAATGGTCGTTGCCTTGGATGGGTGTAGCGGTCGTTGTTTTTGAAAAACTGGTGTAATGTCAAGCCAGGTGTCTATGCGATGTTCGACAATAGAGGGATCAAGTCTAGGCATCTCTGTGTATGACTAGGAAAAAACATCCCGATATTATTGGAAGAGGGATTTATAGGCGGTAATTTATTGAGGAGTGCATGCAATGCCAATGGTGATTTCCTCGACGACTCCATTTTTGATGGAAATATTGATTTTGATGGTCGGGGAAATGTTGGCCATGTTGCCTTCTTCAAAAGCATCAGGGGCAAGAATGGGGTTGTTGAACCAGTCGATATGCCCTGATGGGATAAAATCCTTGGTTTCAATTGTGTATATGGGGTGATGGTTAGGAGGTGTGGAGGCTTCCTGTGGAAAGAAGAGAACTCTGTGGTGTAGCACATCCCATGGGTAGTCGGGGGTGTTTAACTCTTCGAGTATGTCCTCATCACAGTGGAATTGGTGGGAATATAAGGGATCATAAAGAGTGATATCAGTGACCGTCACCATGTGGTTGTCCTTTGGTGATGAAAAAATAGGGGGAACGACGCAATGAGATTGTGATGGTTTGATTGACATAAACCAAATATCGAGGTACTGAGGAGTACCAATGGTAGTTGGATGTAAAATTTCCGTAGGGAAATGAATGGGAGAATTAGGGGGATTTGGGGGTAAATCCTCAGATAAGTCATCCAAGAAACACGGAGGAATAGGGAGTGCCTCTGGTTCAGGAGAAATGGTATGAAGAATCTCAAGTGGTGAGGTAAGGTCAACCATCGATTCTGTAGGGGGCGCAAGGGTTTGAATTAGGGTCATTTGGTGTTGCATGTATTCAATGATCATAGGACATTGATATGTAAAATGATATAAGGATTCACATAGAGAGCAAGGGAATCTCATACGTTCATTGACTAAAGTCGTAACATAATGGATGTTAGTAATGTTTGGTAGGGATGATGTAGATGGATTGGGTTCATGTTGGAAGCTTTGGCGTACTGCGACTAATGTATGCCGGAAGTGAGGTAGTGCTGGGAAATGGTGTGTATAATAGCCATATTCTAAACATATAGCGCAAGCGAATTTGGTTCACAGCCCTTTGCTACTTGAGTTAGAGGAGGTAGAAGCAGTACTTGCTACAGTGGCGGGTGGTGATGGTGTTTGATTGAGTGGAATTAGGTTATGTAACTCAGGTAGAGATGGGAATTTGTTGGTTGAGTGTCCATATTTCTCACATAGCGCACAAGGAAGTTGGACGCGTGGGGGAAGTGGAGTTGTGGGCTCCTTCTTCTTTCGCCTACCCCAAGCTGTGGCAAGGAGGTTAGTGAGTGGGGGTGTAGAGGGTATGGGGGGAGTGAGTATGGGAATTGTCATTGGGATTCCTTCCATTTGGGGGGGAAGGGATGGTTGAGGAACGATCTTTGGTGGATTTAAATACCAAATTGGAATTGCCAACACCATATTAGGGAGGGTAAGCATTGCAGCTACTTGGAAAGATTGGACGCCAGGTGGAGGGTAGAAGAAGGGGATTTGAGCAATGGCTTGGGGAACTGTCTCCCAAATTGGGATATGGCCTTGGGGAGAGGTGAAATCATGAACTGGTGGAGTCAACGAGTTTGCAGGAGGCTCATGAGGGGGGAGCTCTGTGACTAGTGGGACGTCAGATATGATAGAAGCCTCCCTAGGAGGAAGGGTATCCTCTATGTCAGTTCCGTTGGATGATACGACACATACTTGATTGGAAGGATGAAGGAGCGGTGGTGCACCATGATAAGTTCCTAACAATGATGGGTCTTTGAAAATTTTGGAGCCCATTTCGATGAGTGGGTATGCGTCATGACTCATGTGGATGAGAGGGAGAATGTTATCGATGTTGGCAGAAGGGTTAGGCTCGTAATGTGAAACTTGGTCAATGGTAATGATCTTCCCGTTATGGGGGAACATCATTGTTCGAAAGATGGAAGAGGCAACTGCCTTCATAGCGTACATGTAGCTACAACCGAACAAGATATTATAATCGAGTGGGGCATCGATAACTTCAATGTTGATGAGAATGGTCTTGCCCCTGATTTCTACAGGTACATTTTGGAAGAGCCCTTCGGGAGAACATGGTCGTCTGTCATAATCTCTTAAGGTAATGGCAGATGGTATGAGTTCGGGGGAACCAAGTTTCTTCCATACATACTTGGACATAATGCATGTGGATGCACCTTCATCGATGATGCACAGATGAACTGTAATGGTCCAAATTTTTACTGGGATTTGAAAAGTGATTAGAGCGGGAAGGCGAGGTTATCTGCTGTCGAGATCAAATGTGATGAGTTGAGTATCCATGGGGTTGACTGCCCCCAAGGCGGAAAGTAATGATTTCTGCTAAGTGGGACAAGTTTGAAGGACTTCTAAGACTGACATGGCAGTAGGGGATTGTGCTAAGTCATCGACCAAACTATAATTATGAGCCGCCCTAGCCTGGGGGTTGTGGACATTCCTGTGCAATGGGATGCGAGGGATGTGAGGAGGTGTTTCGACATTAGGGCGAGGAATCACCAACGAGGGTCTCGTTGGTGTTGGGATTGTTTCTGGGGGAATGGGAGGAGACTCAACGGGTGCATGGTATTGAAGACTACATGTTTGCAGAAGGATTTCTTCCTCATTAGTGAGGAGGATAGTACGATCTACGAGATTGTTTGGATTGAGGTACTATCCCAACTGCGGTGAGGTAGGCTACATGTCCTGTTGGGTGTTCATCACACCCTGGTGTGGAATGGGATTCTGCAGCATGGATGGGGGTGGTTCTTGCACGTATTGTTGTGGGGCCTGCTAAGGGGAAGGTGGTGCTGGAGAGTGTGGTACACTTCCTGAGTCTTTCATCCATTTAAAATCAACGATTTTGGGAGAATGATGAGTATAATGACCGAACTCACCGCAAAGGGTGCAAGGGAAGGTGGTTCTAATAGTATTGTTATTTCTCCCTTGACACCTATTGTTATTCCCCCCCCAGGGGTTCTGATTCCCTTGATTCTAGTTTCCCCCAGTAGGTTGGTTTTGTTGGGGGTGATTCCCGCCTTGACCTGGGTTGCTATTGTTCCCCTTTATTTTTGGCATTATTCGACTGATGGGTCAGATTTTCCATATTCAACTGTTCAAAATTTTGATATTGCTAAAGGGGAGAGGGTTGAAAAAAATTCACCCCAGCGTGAGGGTGTGGGGGAGCCATGGGCTATGGAGGACCATGGAATGGAAAGTACAAATTCGATGGGAGTTGTGATCCGTAAGGTACATAGCAAGGTGTGGCGCTTTTGCTAGTACTTAGAGTATAAGCTGAGGGAGAGGGAGTACCGAAACTTGTTTGGATAAGTGGGTGTATTGGGGGTTTCGGTGGTGGCCCACTAATGGGTGGAGGAATAGCAACAGGGTATGGTTGTTAGTAAGGGGGTGGGGGGTAATAAGAGGCTCCCCCATATGCCGAAGGATATTGATGTGTGCCATACATTGGTGGTTGTTGGGGTTGTGGACTGTGGTGCGTGGTATTACCAATCAATCCGTCTGCTGAGTGAGACATCCCGGGTTTGTCTTGACCGAATGGCATGGGTTTTGGGAGATCAGGAAGTACTGTGTATAGGTACCCTGATTGTGAATAGATGAGGTCGTATTTTTGAGCCTTACTGATGGCTTTTTCTTTTGATTGAGGGAAGGTGGAAGCTACATATTTACCGAGGAGAGAGACAAGTGATCTGAGAAACATGTCAAGACACTGTTGTTTGGTGGTTTCGTCTTTGCACAAACTATTTCTTCTATGACACTCGTGAATGTGATCAACGATATGTGTGACTGAGGTTTGTTTAAAATTAGAGAGTAGTTCAAGACCATTGTCATGGAAGATTGGTAATTGGAAGAAGGTCAAAAATGCTTTGGCCAAGGACTCGAAAGTCAAATGGGATCCCGATTTTTCATCTACATACCATTTGGCTGATGGGCCAGTGAGTGTGCATTGAAATAATCATAGTCAGATGGAATCATCCATAATGTTGTTGGAAGAGCACCATAAGTGGAAAGTCATGACATGGTTGGCAGGGTCATCTCTTGCCTTTCCTTCAAACTTGGGGATGTTTGAAGGTAGTTTGGTAGGCATTGCAGGCCATATGGGGTCATGCAATATAGGATCATTTGTGAGTTTGCTTAGATTTGGTATGTTAAGAGAGGCCAATATGGCATCTGCAGTGGGGGTGGAGGATTAGTTCTAGCCATGGTGTGAGTGTTCTGTGAACTTGACCCTTGAGGGGTGCTAGGTGGGTTGGTACTTACCCCTTGAGAGGAAGTTGACCCCCTTCTTCCGTGTAAAGGACAACGAGTGGACAGAGGAACTTGGGAAGTGGACCCAAGTAATGTGGAACCAAGCAAAGATGATCCTAAGACATGGCACTCACTGGAGTGTGTGAAGGTGGTTTCGATGAGTTGGTAAGACTAGGAACTCCCCCTAGAATAGGAGGGAGGTTTAGAAAGTGTCTGGAACGATGGGTGTTCTGTGGGTCCCCTATGATGTTCGACTAGATGAGTGGATGTGTGCAAATTGTGGTGAGAGTAATAAATAAACAAGAGCCTTTGTTGCAGATTTTTAACTTTACACGATATATATCCAAATAAAAAATGTAATCAGAAGTGCATCATACATAAAGTGTTTTGAAAAAGAAGCATATATGTGGATAAGTGGGTTTTGTCCACGTGGGGAATCAAAGAAAACAAATGCTCATGTCCTAAAAGACGTAACGTCCTTCCTCTCAAAATAGCACCGGACCTTCCAATAGTACTCAACAGTGGGGTCTGAAGTCATTGGAAGAGAAACTAGTGAAGGATGAAATAATCTGTTATAATGAGGGGTAAAGGGGGCATATCCTGAAAGAGTTGGAGATATTTCCCAATAGCCACACAAAATCCGATCAAGGTGCAATTGCAACCCACAATTGCCACAATGTCCTAAAATTTGGTCACTAGGTACCTCGGTCAAAGTGTGACATTTAGATTTTCGACCTAAGAAATGGGTCACAGGATGGATCCCGTCCAAGAGGTGGGTGCCTCAAGGGGGGACGCACAGAACAACCGAACCTCGGCCTTCAACCCTTCACGGGTATCTCCCTGCCTTCTGGTGTTAGGAACACTTGACTTGGAGGATTTTCAGTTCCCTATTTGACAACTTCTATTTTTTTGACAATGTGAGAACCATATAATAGGGAGTTATTTGGATGCCTATGCCCGAAATCCTACCTAGACTAAAAAAA
>WSFP011409475.1:0-24862 GCA_009831015.1 Picea engelmannii
CACTTTGTGCATTGTGGTTGAGATCGTGGTTTAAATTGCTTCCGCAATAATAGTAGAAGCGATTCTGTATTTAACAAGTTGCGGTAATTGTTAGATCAGGAGAATCGCAGGAATACATTAATTTGTATCGAAATTTCTACAATATCAACAAACTTTGATACCAATTCAGCCTGAAAATCCTTAGATGTCAATTAGTTCATAAATACACATAAACATCCGACCAGATTTGGGAAATTGGAGATCGACTTGAATATTTGTAAATAACATGTGAAAATGCTTATTTATCCATAAAACTTCATTAACTAATGAATATAATTTGCAAAAATAATAAATGCCAAAATGGAGAGAAATTAATTTCTCTTATTAATTCTCAAAATGGAAAAAATTACAATAAATGGACTTTAAATGAAAAATTTGATGTCACTCTTTAATTTTTTTCTCAATCCCAAAAATAGAGGTCATTATTGAATTCCTCATGAAAATTTGAGAAAAATGAGTATAAACTTGACTATGTTTTGAACCGGCAGTTAAAGACCCCTTTTTGCACGCATAACAAGACTATGGATCTCATACATGAAAAATTGGACTAATAATTTTTATAAATATCATTTTTACATAAAATAAACATCACCATCATATTCTGCTTGAAATTATGAGAACAATGAGTATAAACACCCTATACTTCCCTCAAAGAACTCTATGGCACGCAAAATGAGACAAACCCAAAATAGGGACACCTCTTGCATGAAAAACGAGGAGAAATTATGAACTTGGCATGAAATTATATGCAGTAACTCTCTTTGAAATGCATTTCCATGTCCCAAGCATTGTTTTTCGTGCCCATTAAATAGGCCTAGGTCGACCAAACCACAAACCAAAATCTTGAGCAAAATTGGTTTTAATATAAATATAATATTTAATGTTAGTTGTTATTAACAACTAACATGCATGGTGTATTGGTAGGAGGCTTGTGGTTAAGACTAAGGAATATTCTTTGAAATATGAAAATATTCCTCCATAGGTCATAGGTTCTATTCCATTTTGATTCTCCCTTAGCCACTATTGACCAATCAGAGAGTGCCACATGGCACTCTCTGATTGAGCCATGTGTCATGCTTTCATTGGTCCACCTGTCTTCCACCTTAGCCTCCAGTCACCTACCACTTGTACCTTCCACATCATCATATGGATTCCATGTCATCTGTATGGATGACGCGAGGCACTTTTTTATTAGGTCACATGGAGCCCCAAAAATGCCATTTCCAGAAGACATGTGGCAGCCTGTTGTTCTGTCACATAACCATGATGAGGTCAGCATGAAATCATATATTAGTTGTATGACCTATATGGACATATCACATGTCATTATGTGGTATTTCCACATGGAAAACCCTTTGACGTTTTCCCTATTTTGACCAAACTTTGACCATCCATAACTTTTGCATACGAACTCTGTTTGAGGCAATTTTTGGGTCGTTGGAAAGTTATCACTGATATATACACAATGAATTCATTTTAAAAATCATTTGAGAAGAGACATTTTTTATAATTTTGGATCTTCCAAGACCTCTTTTGAGCGTTTTGGATCCTCATGGATCACACCTCCCCACTGAAGAACTTTTGGACCTCCAGAAGTATGAATCATTCAAAAACGAAGTGAGGATATTGTCACCTCATTTGTCCAGTATCATCCATCCATCCTGTTTAGATAATGATCACCTGACTCATCACAAAAATAATGAGTACCAAAACAACATTGCTAACCAAGTTAACCATTCCCTTAAATTCACAAACTTTGTCATTGATTGTTGCAGTAGCCATCCATACTTCACTGATTAGTAATAAACTGAACAAAAAAAATGAATATACAGATACGAAAGAGAATGAACCATACACGTGTTTTCCCTTCTTAATAGGAACAATATCTAGCAAACAACCTATTATGCTTTCAATCATAGGCTGCAAATATAGATCCTGGATAGGAGTATTAACTAGCATGTGCCCTATAGTGACAACTATCAAATTCGTCTTCATCTGATGAGCTCTCACAATGAACTCAATCCCTTCCTTGAAAATATGATAACTGTTATGTTCCCTGTAGAAAACGGCCTTCCTGGGATACAAGTATGGACTTCCCAAAACCATTCCGCAAATCTCAAGTGGAACCACGTCTAACACTACATCATCAATGAAATTGGATGTGATCGTAAACCATAAATTTCATTTCTTAGATTCTTGTACTTGAGCATTATCACAAATCCAACCCAAAGGATACCGTCTCAGATGAGGCCTAATTTCGAATCCCAAATTCTATACAACTTTCTGAAATAAAATTCACTCTTGATCCACTATCAACAAGTGTATCAATCTTAGTGTTCTTTGAGATAAATTGTAAATGAAATGTTTCATTTCGTTTCCTTCCATCGGGGACTACATTAGACTTTGAAAAAGATATACATGAACTAAAACTTACAACAGAAGATTTACCTTTGATTCCCATAGTTGGAACTTTAGTTTCATCGTCAGAATTTGATCCAAGATCTTGATCGATAGTCATGGTCTTCTTTTTACCCTTACTAGGTTGAGCCCACTATGGTTTCAATTTTGGATGCAAATTCCAACAATGCTTCGCATCATGTACTTTCTTCTCACGGTGAGAACATGTAAGCTTCTTCTCTTCATCCTTCTTCATTGTAGTCGTCTTCTTACTCTTATCTTTCCATTCAAATTCTCCTCGACTTCATGTGGTTCCTATAACTCATCATCGACATATTTTCCTTTGTTGGCTTCAATATGAGTAGCTTGAATTGATACTTCATCAATATTAGTAGGATTAAACATCAATATAGTATGGAAAATATATGAGTGCATACCACCAATATACTTTAGAAGAGTTTCAGTAGTATGTAATGGAATTCCCAAAGATAATGCCTTCTTCTTAAATTCCTGTGTATAAGCTTGAAATTTTTTCCCTTTTCCTTGTCTTAAATATTTCCAAGCAATCATTGATTTTTTTATATAAGATAATGGATAAATTTTATTTCTTAATTCAACAAAAAAAACAATCCAGGAAGAAATGATTTTACCATGTTGAATACGATCATCTTGTGTTCGACTCTCCCACCATATCCAAGCTATGTCACTCAAGAGAACTGTAGCCAACTATATCCTTGAAGCATCCTATATAATTTTATGTACCCTTCAATATACTTTAATATGTTTGACCTAATTATCCAACTTCTCTTCATTCAACTCTCCATCATAAGTAGGAAAATCAAACTTTACATCTATCTTTAACAAAGGCAAATCATGAGAATGCAAAGACTTCTTAGAATGTTTCTTCCTCTTATGAGAAGAATATTCACTTCCATCGGAAGAACATGATGATGATGATGATTATGGGGATGGGGATGAAGGAGACCCTAGAGTTTCTTCACCTTATCATTCTCCTTTATATTTTACGATTGTTCCCAATGGACCTCCTTCATTTTGATGAGGAGTTCCTCTTCATATTTCTAGGTATTCCCACAATTCCTTAACCATATTTCCTATCTCAAGAAACATCCTTCAAAATTCCTTATCATCCTCAGAAAGAACCTATTCATGCTCCATTTCTTTCCTTCGAGTGAATCTCCTTAAGCCAATTTCAGCATTATAACTTGCAAACTTGCCTTCACCTCGCTTAGAATTGGGCCTCGCAAGCAGTCACTTGCAAATAAACGTCAAAACCAACTCTGATACCACATGATTTGAAAATATCAAACGATTTCTTTATCGACTTGATTTGAAATATCAACAAACTTTGATACCAATTCAGCCCGAAAATCCTTGGATGTCAATTAGTTCATAAATACACATAAACATCCGACCAAATTTGGGAAATAGAAGATCAACTTGTCTATTTGTAAATAACATGTGAAAACGCTTAGTTATCCTTAAAACTTCATTAACTAATAAATATAATTTATGGAAATAATAAGTGCCAAAATGGAAAGAAATAAACCGTTGTTATTAATTCTCAAAATGCCAAAAATTATAATAAATGGGATTACGATGCCAAATTTGATGTCACTCTTTAATTCTACTACTCAATCCTAGAAACAGAGGTCATCAATGAATTCCTCATGAAATCTTGAGAAAAATGAGTATAAACTTGACTATGTTATGAACCGGTGCTTAAAGACCCTTTTTTGCACTCATAACGCAACTATGCGTCTCATACATGAAAATTTGGACTAAGAATTTTGATACATGGCATTTTTACGTAAAATAGACATCACCATCAGATTCCTCTCAAAATTCTGAGAAAAATGAGTAAAAACACCCTATAATTACCTCAAAGAACTCTATTATATGTAAAACGAGACGAAACCAAAAGAGGGACACCTCTTGTACGAAAAACGAGGCAAAATTATGAACTTGGTATGAAATTCTATGTAGGGACACTCTTTGGCATGCAATTCCATGTCCCGAGAATTGGTTTTCATGCCCATTAAATAGGCCTAGGTTTGCCAAACCACCAACCGAAATCTTGGAAAAACATTGTTTTAATATAAATATAATATTTAATGTTGGTTATAACAACTAACATGCATGGCATATTGTTCGGAGGCTTGTGGTTAAGACTAAGGAATATTCTTTGGAATATTCAAATATACCTCCATAGGTCACGGGTTCTATTCCGTTCGACCTCCAACAAATTTTGATTCACCCTTAGCCATTATTAGCCAATCGGAGAGTGCCACGTGGAACTCTTTGATTGGTCCCCATGTCATGATTTGATTGGTCCACCTATCTACCACCTAAACATCCAGTCCACATGGACCCCCAAAAATGCCATTTCCAAGTGACATGTGGCATCTTGTCGTGTTTCCACATCATCATGATGATGTTAGCATGACATCATCTATCAGTTGTATGACCTATATGGACATGCCATGTGACATCCTATGGGATTTCCACATAGCTCCCCCTTTGATGTTTTCCATGTTTTGACCAAAATTTGACCGCCATAACTTTTGCATACAAACTCCACTTGAGGCAATTTTCACGATGTTGGAAATCTATCACCGATCGCTACACAATGAAGGAATTTTCAAAAGCAATTAAGGAGATTAATTTTTGAGCATTTTGGATCTTCTTGATACTCTTTTCAGCATTCTAGATCCTCATGGATCACACCTCCCCACTGAAGAAATTTTGGACCTCCAAAATTATGGATCATTCAAAAATGAAATGAGGATATTGTCACCTCACTTTTCTAGTAACATCCATCCATCATGTTTGGATAACGAGCACCTAACTCATCACAACAATAATGAAGACTGAAACAACATTGTTGAACAAGTTAAACATTCCCTTAAATCCACAAACTTCTCCATTCATTGTTGTTGTATCCAACTACACTCCACTAATTAGTAATAAACTGGACAAAAAAATTTAATATATAGATGCGAAAGAGATTGAACCATCAACATATTCTCCCTTCTTAACATGAGCAATATCAACCAAAGGACATGTTCTTCTTTCAATCATAGGATGTAAATATGGATCATGGATACTAGTATTAACTAGCATGTGCATTGTAGTGACAACTGCCAAATTCATCTTCATATAATGAGCTCTCATAGTGAACTCAATCCCATCCTTGAAAATATGATAGATGTTATGTTCCTTGTAGAAAATTTCCTTCCTATCATACAAGTATGGACTTCCCAAAACCATCCTACAAATATCAAGTGGAACCACATCTAAATCTACCTCATCAATGAAATTGGATGTGATCTCAAACAATAACTTGCATTGCTTAGTTATCAGTACCTGAGCATTATCACAAATCAAACCCAAAGGATACCATCTCACATGATGCCTAGTTTCCAATCCCAAATTCTAAACAATTTGCTCTGAAATAAGATTCACTTGTGATCCACTATCAATAAGTGTATCAATATTAGTGTTCTTTGAGATAACTCATAAATGAAATGGTTCAATTATTTTCCTTCCATCATTGATTACATTAGACTTTGAAAAAGAAGTACACGAACTGAAATTTGCAACAGAATATTTACCTTTGATGCCCATAGTTGTAACCTTAGTTTCGTCCTTAGAATCTGATCCAAGACCCTTATCGATGGTCAGGGTCTTGTTTTTACCCTCCCTAGCCTAAGCCCACTCTGGTTTCAATTTTGGATGCAAGTTCCAACAATTCTTCTCATCATGTCCTTTCTTCTCATGGTGAGAACATGTAGGCTTCTTCTCTTCATGCTTATTCACTGTAGTTGTCTTCTCACTCTTCCCTTTTCCCTTCAACTGCTCCTCGAATTCATGTGGTCCTCCAACTCATCCTTGATATATTTTCCTTTGTTGGATTCAAGATGACTAACTTTAATTGATACTTCATCAATATTAGTAAAATTAAACATCAATATAGTATGGAAAAGATAATAATGCATACCACCAATATACTTTAGAAGAGTTTCACGAGTATGTAATGGAATTCCCAAAGATAATGCCTTCTTCTCAAATTCCTGTGTATATGATTGAATATTTTTCCCTTTTTCTTGTCTTAAATGTTTCCAAGCAATCATTTATGTTTTCATATATGCTAATGGAAAAAATTTATTTCTTAATGCAACAAAAAAATCAATCTAGGAAGAAATTATTTTACCATGTTGAATAAGATCAGCTTGTGTCTGACTCTCCCACCATATGAAAGTTGCGTCGCTTAGGCGAGTAATAGCCAATTGTATCCTTAAATTATCCTCTATGATTTTTTGTACCCTGCAAAATACTTCAATCTATTTGACCCAATTATCCAACTTCTATGCATTCAACTCTCCATCATAAGTAGAAAAATCAAAATTTACATCTATCCTTGACAAAGCAAAATCATGAGAATAAGAAGACTTTGTAAAATGTTTCTTTCTCTAATGAGAAGAATGTTCACCTCCATCACAAGATGATGATGATGATGATGATGATGGGGATGAAGGAGACCCTGGAGGTTCTTCACCTTCACCTTCTCCTTCGCCTTCATCTATTACTAGTGTTTCCGATGGACCACCTTCGTTTTGATGAGGAGTTCCTCTTCGTCTTTCTAGGTCTTCCCACAATTCCTTAACCATATTTTTCATCTCAAGAAACATCCTTCAAAATTCCTTATAAACCTTAGAAAGAACATCTTCATTCTCCATTTCTTTCCTTCGAGTAAATCTACTTGAACCAATTTTAGGATTATAACTTGTAAGCTTTAATTCACCTCGCTTAGACTTGGACCTCATAAGAATTCACTTCCAAATACAACTCAAAACCAGCTATGATACCACATGATCTGAAAATACCAAACGAGTTCCAATATGAACTTGATTTGAAATATCAACAAACTATGATACCAATTCAGCCTGAAAATCATTAGATGTCAATTAGTTCATAAATACACATAATCATCCAACCAAATTTTGGAAATTGAAGACTGAACTGACTGTTTGTAAATAACATGTGAAAACACTTATTTATCCATAAACTTCATTAACTAATGAATACAATTTGAAAAAATAATAAGAGCCAAAATGGAGAGAAATAAACCGCTCTTATTAATTCTCAAAATGCCAAAAATTACAATAAATGGGATTACAATGACAAATTTGATTTCACTCTTAAATTATGTTGTTCAATCCTAGAAAAAGAGGTCATTACAGAATTCCTCGTGAAAGTTTGAGAAAAATGATTATAAACTTGACTATGTTTTGAACTGGTGCTTAAAGACCCCTTTTTGCAAGCATAACGAGACTATGGGTCTCATACATGAAAAATTGGACTAATACTTTTAATACATAACATTTTTACATAAAACAGACATCACCATCAGATTCCTCTTGAAGTTCTAAGAAAAATTACCATAAACACCCTATATTGCCCTCAAAGAACTATATGGCATGTAAAATGAGACAAACCCAAAAGAGGGACACCTCTTGCATGCAAAACGAGGGAAAATTATGAACTTGGCATGAAATTCTATGCAGGGCCTTTCATTGGCATTCATTTCCATGTCCCAAGCATTGGTTTTCATGCCCATTAAATAGGCCTAGGTTGGCCAAACCACCAACTGAAATCTTGGGAAAACTTGGTTTTAATATAAATATAATATTTAATGTTAGTTATAACAATTAACATGCATGTATTATTGGTAGGAGGATTGTGGTTAAGACTAAGGAATATTATTTGGAATATTCAAATATTCCTCCATAGATCACAGGTTCTATTCCATTCGACCTCCAATAAATTTTGATTCTCCCTTAGCCATTATTGGCCAATCGAAGAGTGACACGTGGCACTCTTTGATTGGTCCACATGCCATGCTTTCATTGGTACACATGTCTACCACCTCAGTATCCATTCACCTTCCATATGTACCTGCCACATCATCGTACAAATAACAAGTGGCATTTTTTTATTAATCCACATGGACCCCCAAAAACTCCATTTCCAGGTGACATGTGGCATTTTTTTGTATTAATCCACATGGACCCCCAAAAAGTCCATTTCCAGGTGACATGTGGCATCCTGTCATGTTGCCACATCACCATGATGACATCAACATGACTTCATATTTCATTTGTACAAATTGTATGGAGAGGCCACGTGGCATCCTATGGGATTTCCACGTGGCACCCCCTTTGAATTTTTCCCTGTTTTGACCAAACTTTGATCATCCATAACTTTTGCATTTGAACTCCATTTGAGGAAATTTTTGCGTTGTTGGAAAGATATCGTTGATTGCTACACAATGAAGGAATTTTCAAAATAATTTGAGAATATCGGTTTTTTATCATTTTGGATCTTCCTGGAGCTCTTTTGAGTATTCTGGATCTTCCTAGATCACACCTCCCCACTGAAGAACGCTTGGACCTCCAAAAGTACGGATCATGCAGAAATTAAGTAAGGATATTATCGTCTCACTTGTCTAGTATCATCCATTCATCATATTTTTATAATGAGGACCTGACTCATTACAACAATAATGAATAATTAAACAACATTGTTAACCAAGTTAAGCATTCGCTTAAATTCACAATCTTCTCCATTCCATGTTGCAGTAGCCAACCATACTCCACTAATTAGTAATAAACTGAACAAAAAAACTGAATATACAAATGTGAAAGAGGTTGAACATCAATATATTTTCCCTTCTTAACAAGAACAATATCAACCAAAGGACATATTATTCTTTCAACCATAGGCTGTAAATATGGATCTTGGATACTAGTATTAACTAACATGTTCCCTGTAGTGACAACTATCAAATTTGTATTCATCTAATGAGCTCTCATAATGAAATCAATCCCATCCTTGGAAATATGATACATGTTCTGTTACCTGTAGAAAATGGCCTTCTTTTCATACAAGTATGGACTTCCCAAAACCATCCTGCAAATGTCAAGTGGAACCACATCTAACTCTACCTCATCAATCAAACTGGATGTGATTGCAAACCATAACTTGCATTGCTTAGTTACCTATACCTGAGAATTATCACAAATCCAACCCAAAGGATACCATCTCATATGAGACCTACTTTCCAATCCCAAATTATGAACAATTTTCTCTGAAATAATATTCACTTGTGATCCACTATCAACAAGTGTATCAATATTTGTGTGCTTTGAGATAACTGGTAAATTAAATGGTTCAATTATTTTCCTTCCATCAAGGATTACATTATAATTTGCAAAATAAGTACACGAACTTAAATTTGCAATAGAATATTTACCATTGATGCCCATAGTTGTAACCTTAGTTTCATCCTAAGAATTTGATCCAAGATCCTTATCGATGGTCATGGTCTTCTTTTTATCCTTCCTAGGCTGAGCCCACTCTGGTTTCAATTCTGGATGCAACTTCCAACAATGCTTCTCATCATGTCCTTTCTTCTCGTAGTGAGAACATGTAGTCTTCTTCTCTTCATCCTCCTTCACTATAGATTTCTTCTTACTCTTCCATTTTCCCTTCAACTACTCCTTGAATTCATGTGGTTCCTTTTACTCATCCTCATCATATTTTCCTTTTCTAGCTTCAATATGAGTAGCTTGAATTGATACTTCATCAATAGTAGTAGGATTAAACATCAATTTAGTATGGCAAAGATATGAATGCATACCACCAATATACTTTAGAAGAGTTTCAGGGGTATGTAATGGAATTCCCAAAGATAATTCCTTCTTCTCAAATTCCTATGTATAAGATTGAACATTTTTCCTTTTTCCTTGTTTCAAATGTTGCCAAGCAATCATTGATGTTTTCATATAAGTTAATAGATAAAATTTCTTTCTTAATGCAACAAAAAATTCAATCCAAGAATAAATGATTTTACCATGTTGAATAAGATCATCTTGTGTCTCCCCCGGATGGGGTGATAGGGCCAGCCACCTGGCGTACAAAGGGAGAGCGGAGGAGCCAACAAGGCAGCGAGCCATGTGACCGGCTCATGCCAACTACCGTCGACTCTACCCTGCATTAAATGGCTTTTACATCATTTGCAGTGGAATTAACTTGTGCTCACCCGACCTCCATTATGATTGGCTCTATGGCTCCTCCGTCTGCTTTTGATACTCTCCCTCTCCCGAGGACCGACTCCAACACTCCTCCGCTGCCCTAGCCTGGTTTTGCTTGCATGCTTATGGTGTTCACAACTCCCGGCCTTCTCCAGGCTCTCCCCTTTGGTCTGGAATACTTTTTCCACTTACACTGCCAAACCATGTTGCGACAATGAGGAAGACCGCGAAGGGGCTCTCCTTGGCATCCTCCTCGGCCTCGTGCATCGACTTCTCCTCCTGGCTCACCCTCAACACTCTCCTCACCGCTCTTGCTACCTGAATTAGCACCTCTCAATTCCTCCACCGCGCCTATCTCCCGCTTTGAGTGCTTAGCCTTAGTTGAAACCTTGCCAATTTCTTCCCTATGCCACCTTGCCACTTCTTCAACCTCCAGAAACTTCATTCCTCCCCTCGCACCGGTTGTTGGTTCTTCAAAGTCGCCCATGGGGATGCCATCTCCTGTCTGGGCCGACCGAAACAAGGCATCGACATCTTCTGATTCCAAGCCAGATTTGCAGCTAAAAGAGAATTTCACCATCCTCTACGACTTGGTCTTCGAACTCCGTCAGGGAATGGAGGACCTCCATTTTAGGATACATCTCATGGACGGGAGGATCTTGACCCTCCTCTAGCTTCTTTCTACCCTCCAAGATGCCTCTCCCTCCTACCCGACAGGCACGGCCTCAGAAGGAGCGCCCTCCTCAACAGGCGACGATGGGAATGTCAGGACGCAGAGTGTAGCAGAGGTCGTTGCAGAGCAGGTCCAGCAGGAGGACATGGAAGCAGACACAGCCACCAATCATCATGTGCACACTTCATTGGGAGATGTCGGGACAGCTGCCAACAGGGACGAGTGCACCATGGACGACGACATGCATTTGGAAAATCGAGGGACACTTGTTGAAGAGGAGTTGTGGCCAGGTTACCTGCCAGGTTACTTGCCAGATTACTTACCAGGTGTCTAATCCCTCACGGGATCTATTCTTTTTTTAATAGTTTCCCTCTAGTTGCTTTAGTCAGCTCAGCTTTGTTTTTTAAGACTGGTAAGAACTCAGTTGCTAGACTTACCTGGTTGGCTGAACTGGTTTCTCCCTTTGGGGCATTTCAGTAACTACAATCCGGATGTTATTAATTTTTGTAACTATGGTTTGGGTTTTTGAAGGCCCTTATATATAAAATTACTTACTTAAAAAAAAAAAGATCATCTTGTGTATAACTCTCCCACCATATCAAAGTTGTGTCACTCAGGAGAATAATATCCAATTATATCCTTGAAGTATCCTCTATGATTGTATGTACCTTGCAATATAATTCAATCTATTTGACCCAATTATCCAACTTCTCTTTATTCAACTCTCCATCATAAGTAGGAAAATCAAAATTTACATCTAGCTTTGACAAAGGAAAATCATGAGAACGAGAAGACTTCATAGAATTTTTCTTCCTCTGATGAAAATAATGTTCACTTCTATCAGAATATGATGATGATGGTGGGGATGAAAGAGACCCTGGCGGTTCTTCACCTTCTCCTTCTCCTTCATCTTTTACCATTTTTCCCGATGGAACACCTTCATTTTGATGAGGATTTCCTCTTCATCTTTCTAAGTCTTCCCACAATTCCTTAACCATATTTTTAATCTCAAGAAACATCCTTTTAAATTCCTTATCAGCCTCAGAAAGAACATATTCATGCTCCATTTCTTTTCTTCAAGTGAAGCTACTTGAACCAATTTCAGGATTATAACTTGTAAGCTTACCTTCACCTCGCTTAGACTTGGACCTCGTAAGCATTCACTTGCAAATAAACGTTAAAACCAGCTCTGATACCACATGATCTAAAAATACCAAATGAGTTTTGATAATAACTTGATTTGAAATATCAACAAACTCTTATACCATTTTAGCTTGAAAATACTTAGATGTTAATTAGTTCATAAATACACATAAACATCCGATCAGATTCGAGAAATTGAAGACTGACTTGACTATTTGTAAATAACATGTGAAAATGCTTATTTATCCATAAAAATTCATTAACTAATAAATATAATTTGTGAAAATAATAAGTGCCAAAATGGAGAGAAATAAATCTCTCTTATTAATTATCAAATGCCAAAAATTATAATAAATGGGATTACAATACCAAATTTGATGTAACTCTTTAATTCTGCTACTCAATCCTAGAAACAGAGGTCATTATTGAATTCCTCATGAAATTTTGAAAAAAATGAGTATAAACTTGACTATGTTTTGAACTAGTGCTTAAAGACTCATGTTTGCACACATAACGAGACTATGGGTCTCATACATGAAAACTTGGACTAATATTTTTCATACATATCATTTTTACATAAAATAGACATCGTCATCATATTCCTCTTTAAATTCTAAGAAAAATGAGTATAAACACCCTATATTTCCCTCAAAGAACTCAATGGCACACAAAACAAGACAAACCCAAAAGAGGGACACCTCTTGCATGCAAAACGAGGAAAATTTTTGAACTTGGCACAAATTTCTATTGAGGACCTCTATTTGGCACTCATTTCCATGTCCTAGGCATTGGTTTTTGTGCCCATTAAATATGCCTAGTTCGTCCAAACCACCAATCAAAATCTTTGGAAAAATTGGTTTTAATATAAATATAATATTTAATGTTAGGAGGTAGGAGGCTTGTGGTTAAGACTAAGGAAAATTCTTTGGAATATTCAAATATTCCTCCATAGGTCACGAGTTCTATTCCATTCAACCTCTAAAAAAATTTGATTCTCCCTTATTCATTATTGGCCAATCAGAGAGTGCCACTCTCTTATTGGTCCATGTGTCATGGTTTAATTGGTCCAAGTGTCTTCCACCTCAAAATATAGTCACATGCCACTTGTACCTACCACATCATCGTATGGATAGCATGTCATCATATGGATGATACTTCAACCATACATATGACATGTGGAACTTTTTTATTGGTCCACATGGACCCCCAAAAATGTCATTTCCAGGTGACATGTGACATCCTGTCATGCTGCCGCGTCACCATGATGGCATCTATCAGTTGTACAACCTGTATGTACAGACCATGTGGTAGCATGTGGGCTTGCCACATGGCACCCCTTTGACTTTTTCCTTGTTTTGACCAAACTTTGATCGTCCATAATGTTTGCATACGAACTCCATTTGAGGCTATTTTTGCACCGTTAGAAAAATATCGTCGATCTACACAATGAATTCATTTTCAAAAGAATTTAATAAGATTGAGCTTTCAGATTTTTGGATCTTCTTGGACCTCTTTTGAGATTTCTGGATCTTCTTGGATCACTTAGACATGTGAGTCGAGCATTTTCATGATGGTCTTGATGGTCGTGAGTTGGAAATATGGAAAAATCAGTTAAGCAAAGAAAGGACTTACATACATTGAGTATCAATGTTGCGCATATTAGAGCTATTGATCCGCACAACATATTGATGCATGGTGTGTGCGCACTAAATTTTGGCATTGTGCAGTGAAAATATTGTGGTGCGCATGTGATATTGTTGTGCAATGTGTGTACATTGAATACGGGCACTGTGCAGTGTAAAACTGTCATTGCATGCATAATATTGGTGTGCAGTGCATGTGCATTAAATATTGGCATTGGGTAGTGAAAAATTGTTGGTGCACAGGTAATGTTGGTGCGTAGTGCATGTGTATTGAATATCGATACCACACTATGTAGAATGGGTGGTGTGCATTGATTATTGGTGCGCAGTGTGTTCGCATTGAATATTGGCACTACATGCTATAGAGATTATGATACACGTAGAATATTGGTGCATAGTGTGTCCACACTGAATATTGGCTCTACGTGATGTGAGGTTTGTGATGCACACATAATATTGTTGTGCGACAAAAAAATTGTGCACAGTCCATATTGGTGCACAATGTAGAAGTTGCGTGCACTGGATGTTTGTGCATAGTACATAAGTTGTGCATCATAAGTATTAGTGCATGGTATAAAAGTTGTGCACACTAAATATTAATGTGCAGTACGTGCGCTAAATATTATCATTACACATTTAATATTTGCATGTGTTGAATATTGGTGCATAATACAAAACTAGTGCACGTGCAGGAATTGGAAATGAAGAAGAGGAGGAAAGGGAAATAAAAATGTCAACAATGGGTGGAGGTCTATCTAGCGGTCTATCACAACAATAAACCAATGATTTTCCATGAAATTTTTGTAGTTTTGAACATCATAATATTGCAAGGAATGTTTTAGGGCCTAAACATCATTTTTATGAGTTCTAATTTTCAATACTATAAGTGCCATAGGAACCACATAAAGTATCTACAACTTAAATAACATAACTCGGAGATATAATTCCAACGAGTTAGTCCAGCCAATAAAAAGAGCTTGTATCATAAAGTTATAGTTGAAATAGTGCAAGGTAAAATTTCAACACCAGTTTACTTCCATAGGGAATAACTCCTTGCTCAAAATTGGATTAAGGGAATAGGATTAGTCTATGGAAATACCATCAACCATAGAATACTTCCATGAATTTACATTAGGAATTTGGGTACCTAAAAGTGTACATGAGAATTGAGAAGACACCTGCAACATTTGGTACCTGAAATGAGTAAATGAGTAATGTGCAGATCAATATAACTTGTTGCTCAAAAATCAGAATGGAGCAAGGAGATAGTGGTCGGAAAGGTGTTGGAATGAGGAATCCATATATTCACCCAAAAATGTGAATTGCATAGTAAAAAATCACAAGAAATCATAAAGAATAATTATGGTGCACTTTAAGGGCAGAGTTGTGAATAATTGTATAGATTTGTTGAATTATTTTGTCTAACAAATCCTATTGCATGTACATTTTTCATAATTAAGGGAAAAAATAGAATAGAACAAAATCATAAGAGAGACCAGAGACATGGAATATGTACAAATAACTTACAACCATGAAGATGAAGTTAGGGGGTTGTATGTCAACATGGGTAATGCAGGGATTGAATCAAATGGGCATGGAGAAGGAAAAGAGAATATCATAAATCTAGTAAATACAATAAAGAGTATGTAAAGAGATGTGCTAAGCTATAAGCATGATAATAAGAAGCTTATTAAATCTCATGAGCAACAAAATTGATTCAACCTCAAGTTGTTTCATAGCTTGGACATGATAGAGAAGAAGGTGGATAAAGAGACAGGTTCAAGTAACTCAAAGAATCACATATCTCATGCAAAAAAGGAAGAATCTATAAGTGTTGGTAGACATCATCATCACTCACCAAGACACTCAGTTAGGAGAGAAAAAAGTAGTCCATGTTTATCTCCTGACATAAAGCATAGGAGGAGTTCTAGAGTGGACGAATTACAAGGGGAGATGAGGAAGATCAAACCTCCTACCTTTGATGGTGATAAAAAGAAAGATGAAGATGTAGAGGATTAGTTGTTACATATGAGGAAGTATTTCCAATTGCACAATTATTACTCACAGGAAGAAGGTAGAATCGCAATTTAATAGCTTAAGGGAAAAACATCAATGTGGTGGGACTAAATAGTCCAAATAAAACACATTGATGAGAAGAGGATCACTTGGAGGTAGTTCAAAAAGTAGTTTTAGAAGAAATCATTGTCTAAGAATTATTATGATAGAAAGATGAAGGATTTCTTTGAACTCAAGGTTGGGAGCATGACTATCGATGAGTATGAGAGAAGATTATTAGACTTGTTGAGATATGTTGACTTCATCAAGGATGAGAAAGTAAAGATTCAAAGGTTCTGGTGTAGGCTACCTTCCATATTCGGTGATTAGATACAATAAGATAATCCTAAAACATTGGAGGAAGCAATAAGGAGAGACAAATTCCTTTATGATAAACATAGAAGGCGATCAACCTTTCATATAGCTTGGGTTGACAAGAGGAAAGGTAAGATGGAACGAAGAAAGAAAGGATATAAGACACCATCCTTAAGAAACATTTCTCAAGGAAATCCATCGAAAAATGAACCCAGAATGTCATAAACATTGGGGAAAGGGCCAAGGAAGTAGCCTATTAAATATTTGGGTTGTGAGGGAGATCACATGTATAGATATTTCCCTCGTAGAGATGGAAGAGTGAAGATTGTTAACAATGTACAACAAGATAATATAGTTGAGTACATGGGAAGAAGCATGCTAAGGATCTATGCAACCTTGGACAACAAGCAAGATGAATTCCAGTCTCATATGATTGAAGTAGAAGGTAAGATCAATGATCAACATATAGCTATTTTAATTGATTCAGGAGCTAGTCATGGTTACATTGATCCTAATCTTTTTGAGATATTTAACTTGCAAAGAATCAAGCATGGGAAATCTTGGTTCGTTCAACTAGCTACAAGAGTTAAAATAAGAATCAATGAGTTGGTTAAGGATTGTCCAATGGGCATGAATGGACTGAACACAAAGGAAGATTTGAATATCATACCTTTGGGTTCCTATTATTTCCTAATTGGTATGGATTGGTTGGATAAGCATCATTTTGTCTTGGGTTTCTACAACAATTCCTTCACTTGTTTGGATGAAGAAGGGAAATTGAGGACAGTTCTGGGTATTCCAATGTAAATATCTATCAAAGAGATTTCAGCCTTGCAATTGAAAATAAGCTTCAAAAAAGGATGTCAAATTTATGCAACCCATATGGAGGAGGAAACTAAGGATAAAGTGCCAATTATCGAAGACCATCCATTATTGAAATAATTTGAAGATGTTTTTAGAAATATATTGGGGTTTCTACCCAAGAGAGATATACACTTCTCCATTAATCTGATGCTTGGAGTTTCCCCACTATCCAAGACTCCTTATAGGATGAGTAGACCAGAGCTGAAGGAATTGAAAATGCATCTTGAAGATATTTCGAAGAAGGGATATATATGCCCAAGTGTGTCACCTTAGGGTTCCCTAGTGCTATTTGTGAAGAAGAAGGATGGGACTTTATGATTGTGAATTGAATTTAGCCAGTTGAATAAGGTGATCATGAAGAAAAAATATCATTTTCCAAGGATAAAAGAAATTTTTGATCAGTTGAAAGATGAAAAGTGATTTTTACAAGATCAATCTCAGGTCAGGCTACCATCAGGTGAGAATTAAAGAAGAAGATATCAACAAGACAACATTTAAAACAAGGTATGACCATTATGAGTTTATAGTGGTATCATTTGGGTTATCAAATGCACCAACAACCTTCATGTGTTTGATGAATGGAATATTCAGAAATTACTTGGATAATTTTTTCATTCTCTTATTAGATGACACACTTATATACTCTAAGTATGAAGAAGATCATGGGAAAGATTTGAGGATGGTGCTACAAGTATTAGGGGAGCATCAATTGTATGGAAAGTTGAGAAAGTTCTCATTTTATCAGAGGCATATACATAATTTGGGCCATATTAATTTAGAGGAAGGGGTAGAAGTGGATCATGAGAAAACAAAATGCATTGAAGGATGGTCAACACCAAATAATGTCTCAAGGGTGAGGTTGTTCATGGGACTTGCAGATTATTACAGAATATTTATTGAAGGATTTTCAAGAATTGCACATCCAATCACTTCTTTACAAAAGAAGAGTGTGAAGTTCAAGTGGACCTCTGAGTGTGAGGAAATATTTCAACACTTTAATAATTTATTAAAAAGTGCACCAATATTGAAGATTCATGATCCAAATGAATATTTCATTTTGTGCATTGATGCTTGCAAGGAAAGGCTTGGTGGAGTCCTTAGCCAAAATGGGCATATGATATGATATGAGTCAAGGAAGTTGAAAGAACACAAGATATGAGTCATTGTTAATTACTTGAAGATGTGGAGTAATATCTTATGGAAAAGATATTCAAGCTACAAACAAACCATAGTGGTCTGAAATATTTGTTTGGACCACCAAATTTGAATGCTAGGAAAATCCGATGGTTGGAATTCTTTAGTTAGTATGACTTTGATGTAAAGAATATAAAAGGAATGGAGGACAAGGTGTTTGATGGAATGAGTATGAGGGTGCATTAAATTCATGATACAACCATTAGCATGCACAAATCTAATTTTAAAGATAGAATTTTGGAAGCTGCAAAATCAGATCAACATTGTATGGAGACAAAAGAAATATTACAACAAGGTAATTTTCAGCAGAAAATTAAAGATTATGAGCTGAGAGGAGATGGAATCCTCATGTACAAGGGTGGAGTATTTGTGCCTAAATATCAAGAGCTGAAAAATATGGTGCTGAGAGAGATGCATAATGTGCCTTATGTTGGGCACCCAGGTTACTAGAAAACCATTCCAGTTGTAAAGGGATAATATTTTTGTCTTGATATGAAGAAAGAGGTGGTTGAGTATATTACCAGATGTCTATAATGTCATAAGGTCAAGGCTGAACATAGAAATCCAGTTGGATCGTTATACATCATTTTCTCATTCCTAAGTGGAAATGGGAAGTTTTGACAATTGATTTTATTACCAAGTTTCACAGAATAGTAAAGCAACATGATTCCATCATGGTGGTGGTGGATAAGATAACCAAAGTTTCTCATTTTATATGATTCATAGTTAATTCCTTGAATATGTAGAGGAATTATCTTATGAAAAATATATTCGAGCTACAAACAAACCATAGTGGTCTAAAATATTTGTTTAGACCACCAACTTTGAATGCTAGGAAAATTTGATGATTGGAATTCTTTAGTGAGTGTGAATTTGATGTAAAACATATCAAATGAAAGGAGGACAAGGTGTTTTATGCACTAAGTAGGAGGGTGTGGGAAATGCATTATACAACCATTATCATGTACAAATATAATTTTAAAGACAGAATTTTGGAAGCTACAAAATCAGATCAACATTGTATGGAGACAAAAGAAATATTACAACAAGGTAATTTTCAATAGAAAAATAAAGATTATGAGTTGAGAGGGGATGGAATCCTAATGTACAAGGGTAGAGTATATGTGCCTAAATCTCAGGAGCTAAAAAATATGGTGTTGATATAGATGCATAATGTTCCTTATGTTGGGCACCCTGGTTACCAGAAAACCATTCCAGTTGTAAAGGGCCAATATGTTTGGCTTGATATGAAGAAAGAGGTGGTTGAGTATATTACCAAATGTCTATAATGTCATAAGGTCAAGGCTGAACATAAACATCCAGTTGGATTGCTACAACCTTTTCCCATTCTTGAGTGGAAATGGGAAGTTGTGACAATTGATTTTATCACCAATCTGCCTAGAATAATGAAGCAACATGATTCCATCATAGTGGTGGTGGATAAGATAACCAAAGTTTCTCATTTTATTCCATTGAAGCTCACTCACAAGGTAGCTAACATTATAGATATTTATATGAGAGAAATTGATAGGCTACATGATGCGCCTAAGGAAATTGTTTCTGACAGAGATCCCAAGTTCACATTAAATTTTTGGAAGGGATTGTTTAAAGGATTTGGGACAAATCTAAATTTTAGCACAACATATCACCCAAAATTAGATGGGAAAATAAAAACGATCAATCAAATGATTGAAGATATGTTAAGAATGTATGTGATGGATAAACCATCAAAATGGGAAGATTATATACATTTAGTTAAGTTTTCTATAATAATGGGTGTCAAGCATATTTTAAGATGAGCCCATATGAGGAATTATATGGAAGAAAGTGCAACATGCCAGTGAGTTGGGGAAACCCAAGAAATAGAGCAGTAGTTGTGTTGGAATTGTTCAGAGAAATGGAAGAGCGGATGGTGAAAATAAAGCATAATTTAAAGTTTTCTCAGGACAGGCAGAAAAGTTGTGCAAACTTAGGCAGGACACATAGATAATTTAAAGTGGGAAACCATGTTTTCTTAAAAGTGAAAGACAAGAAAACTTCACTAAAATTAGGGATCTTCCCAAAGCTGGCAGCAAGATATTGTGGACCATTTGAGATCCTATAAAGGATTGGTCCTGTTGCATACAGGATTGCACTTCCTGCATCCTTGTGCATGAATAATGTGTTTCATTTTTATTTTCTTAAAAAGTGTGTGCCTAATGCTAATCATGTAATTGATTGGAATGTGATCCAGGTGGAGAAAGAAGGAAAATTATAAGTTCATCTGATGTGCATACTGGACAGGAAAGTGAAGCTACTATGAAATCAAACAATAGGGTTGGAAAAGGTCCATTGGATCTATTACCGTCCTAAAGATGCGACATGGGACCATGAATATGCCATGTGGGAGGAGTACTTGCATATTTTTGGAACCTTTTGAATAATTTTGATGGTACATGTGTATATAATGCACCGAGGACAGTGTATAAATAAAGGGAGGGAATGTAATACCCCTAGGCTAAACCCTGATTGTAAATGTACATATGATTTATAGGTTGGTAAACCATAATTTTTCAGGCCAGCGTGCCTTTGTATATATATTTTGAGGCTAGAGTGCATGTGTGATTTAGTTCAAGGGAGATTATGAGTTGAAAGGCAAACGATACTAACAAATGTAATATGTAATCACATTTGATTATATTAAAAAAAGACATCATTGTTGTAGACCAAATCAAATGAAAGAGTATGGGGGGATAGGACTCCATGAGAACAAAAGGGGGCTAAGGGATAAAGAAAAGGATCTATGTCAAGGGGGATTAAGCCAAGGAATAAAATAATATTATTCCTAATTCATAAGCTTTATGATATAATTTATCCTAAGTTCCTAAGTGAGGGGACTGAATTACCAAGTGGAGTCAAAGGCATTTCCTATAGTGACATGTGTCAATATAGGAACATGCAAATATAATGTGGGGAACTTAGTGTAACTCCCATCATTCCTCCAATCATTCATTCATTCTTGCTTCCATCATCCATAACTTGGTTGGAGAGTGTAAGCAAAAGTTGAAGTTGATTGTTACCTAGTAAAGCCTTAGTGGTTTGGGCTAAAGAAGCGGGTTGTCATGTCTATGGAGCATTCTCTTTCGGTGAAAGAATTGTTGGAAATAGTTTTCCCTATGAATTGGTCTAGTGGGTCTTGTAACTCCTTAAGCAACCTTGTGTTCTAAGTGCTACAGAACTCTGAGACTTCTTCGTTGGATTGTTGTTAAATCTCTAGAAGGAAAGTGGGACATCCCAAAGGACTATTGAGAAAAGAAGGGGGTACATTTCCTTGGGTGGGATAGGTTGTGGGTAATGAGAGGCTGTGAGATAAGAAATGTTGCTAAAGTGGGCAGTTCAGCTTGTTATTTATCGTGTTGTTCGTCATACCTTAGTTTGTCTTAGGGAGTCTTTTCCCTGGTGGAGTCATAGCCCTAGATCAAAGGTGAGTTTTTGTCGAGAGTGTATGAACAACATATTCTACGGCTAGGAGGAACGTTTGAGGTCTGCATGCAATTGGTGATTTATAGAAAAAGATAAGTGTTATTTTGTGTGTGTTTACAAGTTGATTCTTGTGTGTATGTTTATGTTAATTATGTTGTTGTATTTGTACATAATTATGCATGGTTTGCATGTTATTATTGGTTCTGCATAATTGTTACATATGCAGGGTATGCTGGTTAAAAAATGGTATATTTTAGTCAATTTTAATAGTAATGGTAACGCGATTCTGGCACAATATTGGAATCATCACGCACATTGGGAAACTGTTGTCATGCGCGACATAAGGATGGTTGTGTGTGTAGTTTTTCTCAGTGAGTTATTTCCATAATTAGAATTGGGGTCAGAGAAGAATTTTGTGTGGCGTGACTCAGCTTTGAACTAGACATGTTACACATATTTTGAAAATAGGGGTTTCTTACATGGAAAGTTATATTTAGAGGTAGATTTAAGAAGATTATTTTGGGAGGTATTATTTATTCTATAGTAAATTTAGGAGTAGTTTTTAATATCCCATGAGTGCATGTGTTATGTCATAGGTTCACCAAGTGGACACCCCATGAGATAATATTAATTTGATTGTCGTGTTTTATGTTCCAATAGTTAATCGAAACCTTTCTTATGATTATGACAATCACTTTTATGCACATCATGGCTAGTGCTCATACATGAATAAATGAGAATGAGAGTATCTTTGATCAACATGAGAAATTTGTGTTTATAATCTAAATATATAATTAGGGCTTTAGACTCTAAGGAAGTAAATCCAACTTTAATGAAAAGAATTGAATAAGGGGTATGGCATTTACTTTTAAAATTATAGGTTAAAAAGTACTTTCAGAAATACTCCTTCTTTTTACAAGTGTCAGAAGGGATGGTACAATCTTATACTTTACATCTTTAAATAATAACTAAGAAAACTAAAGGGTTTGATGATGAATTTATTATTATCCCATTCTTAGTTTCCATTGTTTTTACATTTTTTTTAATGTCGTAATAAAATTTCCAACCACCAATGTTTCTCTTATTGACATTTCAATTATAGTTTAAATAGAAATTGCAATCATTACCTAAGTACATGTCAGGTTTCACCTATTCAAGAGTGTTAAAGCACACTAAAAATTCAAAGGATAAATTATTTTCTTAGATTTAATTATCATAATCTTGGTTTGATGAATAATAATGGTAAGCTCCATAATTTTTACACAACTATTAGAGAATATTTGTTGTAAATATCTCCCATGGATTTTGTTGTATATATCTCCCATGCACAGCTTGTTATTACATTGCATAGTCATAACACTATGAAGCTCGCTAATTGTAGCATTTTTTGTATTGTTTTCCATAGTTAGCTCTAGGAATAATGTTGAAGATTTTTTTAAAATCAATAAAACAACATATGACATCTCCTTTTCTTCTATATTTCTTCTTTTCTTCTTCTTTACTTTTATATTTAAATCATTGATAATAACTCTAAGAATAGCATGGTGATTGGTTGTAGTATGTTGATTCATAAGTCCAATTTGTTCTTTCACCCCTATATAATGTGCTTAAGCCATTCATTAGTTTTTCTTTAAAGAAACAAGTTAAATATTTTTTCTAAAAAGGCATCAATCATGATGGGTCGTCCACTTTTTTCTATTTGAAAATTAGGACAATTTCAAATTTGAACAAATGTTTAATAATGAAGTAATATGATGTATTTAAACCATTAATTAATTTTTCTTTATATAAACAATCCAAATATTTTTTTTAAAAGGACATTAATCATGAAAATTCTCATTGTGGTTTTGTATTTGAAGATAAGAATATTGTTAAATTTGAACAATCTTTTAACAATACTTAGCAACATAATATCTTAAGGCCATTAATTAATTTTTCTATAAAGAAATAAGACAGATATATTTGAAGATAAGAATATTGTTAAATTTGAACAATCTTTTAACAATACTTAGCAACATAATATCCTTAGGCTATTAATTAATTTTTCTATAAAGAAATAAGACAGATATTTTTCTGAAAAGGAATTAATCATAATAGTTAGATAATTGAATCCATCATCATGATTTAGTGGATGAAAATTTCAAATTTGAACATGCGTTTAATAATGAAGCAACATAATGTCGTTAAGTCATTAATTAATTTTTCCTTAAATAAACAAGCCAAATATTTTTCTAAAAAGACATTGATCATGATAGCTCAAAGACATTGATCATAATAGCTCATAATTGGATATATGTTGTTAGGTCAATAATTAATTTTTCCTTAAAAACAAATCAACTGTTTTTTCTATAAAAGCATTAATCATGAGCTCATAATTGGATGGATCATCATGGTTTTTCTAATTGCAGAAAAGGACAATTTTAAATTTGAACATATGTTTAATACTGAAATATTATATTAAATAACTTTAATTAATTAATAATCATTTATTAATTATAATGACACATGAAGTAACCAACTAACTAACCTTTTAACTTTATCCCACCAATATTATAAATTATAACATGACAACCCTATCATAAGTAAACAAAGCATTCATGACAACCCTATCATAAGTAAACAAAGCATTCTGCATCAGTTTCTTAGATTAGCAGTAACATACTCTACTAGGGTCAAAAGGATATGCAAAATATCGCGTGATTGAAGAGTGTTATCGTATTATTCTCTGCCACCACCAGCCGGACCTGTCATCTCCCTGCCACTCTCAGATCCTTTTCCCTTTCCCGCTCCTTCCTCCACACTAATCTCGATACATAGCCAGACAGCGCAGAGTAGGAGATGAGACCAGACGACACAGCAGAGAGCACCCCGGCCCAGCGAAGGCCATGGAACCTAAAAATGTGTACATGGTGCTCATGGAATATGATCCAGAATACGAGCGTCTCAAGTCTCACAGGTATTCC
>WSFP011409476.1:0-24861 GCA_009831015.1 Picea engelmannii
ATTTTGAGAGTCTTTGGGTGAGGCCAGTCTTTCATAGCTTCAATCTTTTTACGATCCACCCTGATGCCATCCTTTCCAACCAGATGACCCAAGTATTCGACTTCTGAGGTGCCAAAAGAACATTTAGATTGTTTCAGGAAAAGTTGGTGCTAAGAGAGTAGATGGAGAACTTTATCCACATGGGAAAGATGGTTTGTCTAGGTTTTTCTATAGATGAGGATATCATCAAAGAAGACTAAGACAAAATGATGGATAAAAGGACGGAAGACATGATTCATGAGGCTTTGGAAGGTGGAGGGGGTATTACAGAAGCCAAAGGGAATGACCAAAAACTCATAGTGGCCCTCATGAGTTCTAAAGGCAGTCTTGGTAATGTCTACCTCTTTCATACATATCTGGTGGTAGCCAGAATGAAGATCAAGTTTAGTAAATAACTGGGCACCACACAATTCATCCAAGAGGTCATCAATGACAGGAATGGGAAATTTGTCTTTAATGGTAAGTTTGTTGAGGGCACGGAAGTCAGGACACATTCGCCAAGAACCTTATTTATTCAGGACCATGACCACAGGATAAGAATAGGGGCTTGTACTAGGGCGGATAACGCCTGCGTTAAGGATTTCCTGCACCATTTTATCAATTTCATTTTTTGAGGAAAAGGGGTGATGATACGGATGGATATTGGGAGGAAGGCTTCCTGGTATGAGGGGAATCGAATGATCAAGACAAACACCGGAAGGAAGGAGTCCCTGGGGGGTGGAAAATACCACTTGATGTTTAGAAAGGATGGATCAGAGGTCTTGCGGCATCGAGGTTGTCTCTGTTTCTTGTATGGCAAGGAATTGGTCAATAACACCAGAATGACCTTTTTTTAGCATATTTTCCATGCGATGGGAACTAATGATCTCAAGTGAACCAGCGGTGATTCCTCAGAACTTATATTGTTGGCCCTCCTGGTCGAATTGCATGATTAATTCCTTAAAATCCATGAGAACGGGACCCAAAGTCCTTAGCCATTATGCACCCAACACAATGTCACAACTGCCCATGTCGATAGCAAACATATGGGATTTCAGGTGGTAGTGACCAATTTGGAGACACACATTTTCACAATGCCCTCCACATTTCATGGAGCCACCATTGGAAATCATGATTTGGAAATTATTGATGGCATGGACTAGTAATGAGTTTCTTGGGCAATGCGATGATGAATAAAATTATGGGTGTTTCCACTATCAACCAGAATGATGACCTTCCTATTCTTGATTTAACCGATTAGCTTGAGGATTTGGGGAGCAGAGAATCCAGTGAGAGCATTGAGGGAAATGACCGGTTCTACTTTGAGAGGGTCTGAGGGAGGGGTTATGTCAGTGGTTTCAAGTGACTCAAACACAAGGGGAGTTTCAAAATCCTCTTCTGAAATATCCTCTGAGATGGCCATAAAAATATTTTGTTCCTTACACTTGTGGCCCGGGAAGTATTTTTCACCACAATTATTAAAAAGGCCTTTGAGTTGGCATTCATCCATTTCATCCCTGGTCAATTTTTGGATCTTTAGTGGAGTAGAGGGAGTAGTGGGATTTACGGGTTTAGTGCGAGGGATAAAGGAGGGTTTCCGGTTTTGAGAAGATACCACTTGTTGTTCTTCTTTAGATCTTTTAGTAGCCTCCACCCAACTTTTAGGTCGATCCATGAGGACATGGGCCCGAATCTCATCCTTGAGGCCACTGATAAAACACTCTCGGAAAAAGGCAGCAGACGTGCCCTCTTTCCGAAAAGTCAGGTGCTTAAAAGCAGCTATAAAGTCTTCCACTATTTATAATTGTTTCAACTTTTTCAAATGGTCCAAATGGTTAGTGTCAGTGTCAAAGCATTCATAAATCTCTGCCACAAATTGTGTCCAAGAAATATACCCTTGACGGGAAGTTTTTCTCCATTGCCAACATTGCCAACATTCTTGATCTATATGGAGAAAACCATGCTGGAGTTTGGCCAATTCACTTGTAATGTCGTATAAAGAGAAATAATGTTCCATTTGGGTTACCCAACCAGTGGGATCTGAGCCATCAAATTTGGTCACATCCACCCGTGGAAGGCATAGGCCACGTTGAAAGTGATGGTGCTGAAAGTTAGAGGAATGTTCAGCTTTAGTATCTGAAGGTGGGTTAGATAAAGGGTTATATGTAGGGATATGCATCTTGGTGAAGAGCATTGAAATGACAGATTCAAGTTGGGTAGTCAGGTCTTGTTTGATTTCCTCCATTGAGGATTGCATGGTTGTATTTATGGCAGAAACATTGGCACTGAGTTGTTTCACTTCTTGTTGGGTCTCGATGAAATTAAATGGAAAGGTATTGAAGCGAGCTTCTAGGTCTTGGCTACGGGTATGGGCCATGATGATGAGGGAACCAAAATGGGGCGGGTGGGGTCAAAACATTTTCTGAAAAATGATATGTATGAATGTGATAAGGAGAAGAGATGAATCCAATGGAATAGGTCTCAAGAATACTGTAGTGATGAAATGTCTAAAAGCTTAACCAGGAATAATTTTGTAGTGATTTGGCAACCCGAACATAGTTGTGTGGCAATAGATCTTGTCCATTTTAATTTGTTTATGTTTATTTCCCCAAGGTTTAGGTATTCAAGGGTTCTACAGACAAGGGTTTTCCCTATGCTATAGCTCTCTGATATACGTGTGGGGTCCAACAGTAGTACTCGGCCCAATATCTCAGGGCACTAAATAAGGAGGTTAGACTGTACCCTTAGACATACTACCCAGGTACTAGAGAGTATCCTCCCGATTGTTGTTCTTGATGGTACTATAGCAGTCAGGCGACCGATCGGTTTATCTAAAGAGGGCTTCAGGTAATCTAGGTCGATCCATTCACAGATGTTGTCTGATGCGCTACCACTCGAAGGGGTACCAATAGGGGTTACAAGGGTGGCCAACAGATGTGCGCTTAAGTACCATTTGTATTTCCTATGTGTATGAATCCCTCAACTGCGGGTTTATGCATGTAACAACAGATCTCTATGGGTTAAAGATGTTGGAATACGTCTCTACCCTAGAAAAAAAATTAGCACACAATTTATGCCGAGGAAAGTCCTCTGATACCACTTGTAATATAACAGATATAAAAAGTATGAAGAACAGAAATAAAATGCTAGAAATGGAAAAATAATAGTAATATAACCAAAACAATCACCACAATAACACTGAAATGATATATGAATAACAACAGAAATAGCACTTCGATTTTGAGAGAAATGTTCACGGGCCTCTTTGAGGGGGCAACCTCCAGTCGAGTAGATCTCTATTACAATAATATCCAAGCTAGGGTTCTCATACCCTCGACTCCTATTTATACTAAATATGTCTATCAAAAGAAACATCTAGAGGAAGATCCTTCTAGAAGTGGAAGCTTCTATTAGGTCTTCTTACATTCAACTTATTCTATTTTGTTGAAAGGACTTATTAATATTCACCTTTATTACATCCGAATATATTGTTCTACCTATGTGTGGGTTAGGACCCTAATAGGGGGGGTGAGTTAGTTGTTGTTGTGCTTAAACAAGTATGCCCATTTTAAACTCATTACAAAACACTCAATGATTATCACAATAATTCAGGGAAGTAAGCAATAAAGTATTCAACATCAATCACACACATGAAATACACAAAGATAGATATTCCTGAGGAAACCCATAAAGGGATAAAACCTCTTCTTCTTGATATGATAAGTAGTCTTTATTTTTCTATACATTATCGTTCTTATGAGCACCAACTCCTTTTGAGGCTACCACCTATGTTTTACAAGAAGCAACTTGCTGAGAGCACCAACTCTCTGGTTTCTGTATCACCCACTAGAAGGAATCACCAACTCCCTTTGTGTTCCAGAACCAACTGGATGGAAGAACCAACTTCCAATCACACGAGCACCAACCTATACAAGTTGCAACTTGATGAGATCACCAACTCTCTTGATTCTCTAGCACCCACTAGAAGGAAGCACCAAATTCCTAAGTGTTCTAGCACCAACTGGATGGAAGCATCAACTTCTAATTACACAGGCACCAACCTGTATAACATAGAACAATAGTTCTCCCTTGCACCACCCTACTACCCTGGTTTTTCTGGCTGCAACCAGATGGAAGCTACAACTCCCTGTGTTCAAACACCCACTTGAAACTTTGAGGACAATAGTCCTCCCTAGGACCACCCTACCACCCTAAGATATAAATCTTTGTTACTGAAATTTTTTATAGTGATATAGTATTTATCAATGACTTACTAGTCTCATCATTGTTCTGCTACACTGCTCTACTCTTCCTGCATCAATGTCTTCCTTCTCGTATCTTCTTGCGATTTTTGTTCTTCTGTTTTGTCTCTGCATGCACACCTTGGCTTTCTCTTCCTCTCTTATATATTCATTTTGTTCTATGTATTTATTTTGTGTTTTATTCTCTGTGCACCATTTCCATTCTCTGTGCTACACCTCTTCTTTGTGCTTCAGCTCCTGCAAACAACATGCTTCTACCCGCATGAATAACTATCAAAAGAAGAAACAAACTCTTCTCTATTTTGTGTATATTTATCATGCCAAATGCTCTTCTAGATCATACACTCAACTCTTTGTCCTCTCTAGAGATTATGATGAGTTTGTCCTTCATTAATGGTCATTATACTGAGATTCTTTGGCTTCTCTGGAAGTTACAGTCTTCGACACTTTTCCATCTGTCAATTGTTTCTATGATGAGTCTTCATTCCACTGGCAGTTACCTCAATACTCTTTAGCTCCTCTAGTGATCACCCTGAAGCTCTTCAAATTCTATGGAAGATATAATCACTCTGTTTCACCAATTACAGGGAGTCATTTTGGCTTCTTTATCTTCTAAGCCCCTTCCTTCACGTGACCACCGACGGTGACCAAACGCCTATTCAAAAGGTGCTTCCCAATCTCCGTCTAGTGAGTGATAGCTCTCCTTTTTCGATATTACCTTGTGCAATGAACTCCACATGACCATGCGATTGTGGGCGGGTCCATAGGCAGTTTGAGGGAAACCCACTTTTCACCCTACAATTAACTATAGAGCTCCATGTATTCCTTTGGCGATACTGTAGTTTTGATTGTGGCCTGCCCCCAAAAAATTAATACCTGAGCATGTTCTAGCCCCATAATCGAGCATGATCGTCTATATCACAGTCTCTGACAGATTCCTTCGATCAATGACTCCAATATATCTTCCTTTCCTACCTTCATTCCTCCGTCCACGCATGATCCTTAGTCTTAACCACCAAGTGACATGTGGCCCTCCAAACCGACAGACGAGATCGATTTTGCCTTTTGGGCTTCAGGAGACTTGATTCTCAAACTCCACTTTCTTCATGGTGCTTCACCTAGAATTCACGATCTATCGAGACATGGTCTTCTCGAATTGAACTGTTTAGATTCACTTCGAGTTTCTGGGGTTCGGGAATCTCAACTCTCAACTCTCTTCCTTCCTTTTCTTTTTTCCGAAGTGTTCCAACCGAAGTACACGATGTGTTTACGTGTGTATTCCTGCAGATCAACGATCCTCAACTCCTTCAGGAATTTGACCTTTCAACCAGATCAACGGTTCTGCAGATCCTATCTTGATCAATGGTCGAGATCTCCTTCACATCTCCGGACTTCGGAGATTTCAAATCTCAAATGGAAATTCTTGAAGTGAGATTTCTCTAAAATATCAGATCATCTGACACGTACTCCCCTTGACAATCAACAGTCAAGATCTCCTTTGGTTCTTTGGACTTCGAAGATTTCAAATCTCAACTTCGCCTCCTTCACTTTGTCCTAGAAATTTTTTCCCAAACTGCACAGATTTCTGCCACACATCCTTCTGGAAACCGACGGCTTGGATATTCTTTGGCCCTTGGGTATTTGGTGATCTCTTTTCCTTCCCAACCACAAACTCCCAAAGTGATTATATATGGAGTTGTGTATCGTGCACCACCTATCTATCTTGACGATGGACGATCCCTGCTTACTTCGGGACTTTGGGACTTTGACAAGTCATTGCTCCATTTTCCCCCAGAGTGATCACCTGCTGAGTAAGTCATAAGTTGATGCAAGAGCATCGCCAGCAAAGAACGTACAAGTGGAGGACAGTTGTATATACAACAGCGTGCATTTTGAAGACATTTTGAATTTCAAAGGATAGCACATTAATGTAATATCTGAAAAGATATATTTTCTTTTAATGTCTTGGGATTGTAATACAGATCTTGAGCGTTGCTCTCATCTGTCGATTGTAGGGATTTATTGTAATAAATTTAAAGTAGGTAGTAATATTTAATATGATAAGATAGCTTATGGTTATAGGAGGGAAAACTTAATAAGACTCCCTCGTATGTATGGCATTATCATTCTCGTTGTATGGGTAGAAGTTGTAGAGAAAGAAATCATAGGACAGAAGAGAAGAAGAGATATTGTAGAGTTGTATGAGTCTATAGTTGTTGTTATAGAAACCATGTACAAAAGCACTTGGATTAACATAAGAATGCTTTGATCTAATTTCATGGTGGTTTATGGTTACTGTATGCATCTATTGAATGGTATGTTTACAGTTTATTTTCAGTCTCTGTTATGCATTTGTTTCAATGCCACATAGATGTAATTTCATGTTGAATGTATGAATTCCGTGAGAAGATTATAAGTTTCAATTGTTTCTCTTCCTGAGAATTCCTGCAAGGAGTGCAGTGAAGGTCTGCAAGGGGTGCGTCAACAAGTTTCTGCATTTTACCTCATACAAGCTCAGGAGAGGTAATGTTAGCTTATACAAGTAGGAGTGCAAGTATAGCACAGAGCCATGTTGTTAAGGTTTAATCTATTATTGAGATTCATTTCATTTAATTAGATAACAATGTAATAGATAGGATTACTGAGAAATACACAATCACAAGAGACACATCATTTATCCTGGGAAACCCTCATGGGGGAGAAAACCCAGCAAAAACTTCCTTAATATAGATAGCCAATACAATGCCAAGAGATAAATCAAACAAATACAAAAATTCATCTTCAAGAAGTGCGCCTCTCTCTCTCTCTTCTTCTTCTCCAACTACAGCTCCAAACTTGCGCTCTGATGAACAAGTGAGTGTATGTACAAATGAGGTGCTAGCCTCTCTTATTTATACAATCTAGCACATGTGAATTGAGGTGTCTTTTAACTGGCTAGGATGAATTCTCATTCTGGGTGGTTGTAACCACTTTAATATATTCTAGGGCTGACTTTTCATTTATCCCATTACAATTAGGGTTTGACCAATACGCAAAACAGGATTTGGTCATTTAAAATACCTGACATGATCAATCCACAAAAGGGGATTGATCTAATGAATAATACATCAATAATAATTAGAATACTCTTTGCAGTTATAATATTTCAAAACTCCCCCTTAACAAGTGTTAAATTTTTAATTAAATAAAGTACCAAGGCAAGTGTTTCTCTTCCCTAGGCGCCTAAGGGGGAGAAAGTGCCTAATGTGGATACTAGTCAATTAATTTGTGAGATGCAAATTAAAAGGTGACTTTATGACTAAAGTGAGGGTGAGTGAAGAGACATCAAATCTCAGCCACTCATCTAATCTAATCTCAATTGTTAGATTAGAAAACCCCTCACCTTCCCTCATGAGGTTGATTAGGGCAAGGGGGCGCACCCATTCTTGGGTTTTTCATTCATTCTTGTTGAGAGAGAAAGAGAGAGGTCAAGCTTGAGGAAGAAGGAGAAGTTGCTAGAGTAAGAGAACGATTCCCAAGGCAGCCGAATAGCATAGAAATCGAGGAGGGTATTGTTGAGTGTGAGGGTCGTACCATACGAATTTATTGAGGTCCGTACAACAAATATTTGTGCACAGATTTCGAGGAAAGGGAACAACAGTCTTGTGGAGGCCATATAGTATGGATTTGACAGTCCATACAGCAGCAAAAAGACAACAGTCTGTATAGCATGCATTTCAAGGTGTGGCACAATTTTTGAGGGGCATTTAATGCACAAAAAAGAGGGTACAAAAAACAGAGAAAAGAGGCACGATTTTCAAGGAGTTTCGTACATCATTTATTGTTGTAGCAGTCATATAGTTGTATAGATTTCTAGTACAGATTTTGAGGAGCTGCATTCTAGAATTTTCTGAAAAAGACGAGCATAAATTTTCTAAGATAAGTTTGTAATTTTTGTTGAAGATTAGACGGTTGTAAAATAAATTTCTCAGAAGCTCATAAATAATAAAAAGCCCTCTCTCACTGGTTTTCCCCTTGTGGGTTTTTCCAGGGTCGATGTTAGACAAAAATTTATGTGTCTATAATTTTCCGATTTTTGCATACTGCTAATATTTTATTTCTGCACTTAAAATGATGTTCAGAATCCTCATGTTTTAGTTCTGAAGTATATTTTCTATTGTGTATTAAATTGTTTATATAAACTGATTTTGGGCATTAAACATTGGCTGAAAAATCAGCGAGACTGAAACTGGGTTGGGTTATAAAATGTTAACATGGTATCAGAGTTGAGTTGAAGAGAAGCAGAGATTTCAGCAGACAAAAAGTTGGGACAACAAACACTTCACAAGGAAGATTTTTTTGAATTTGTTATTTTCAGCAGAAAATGGTCAATGGCTATTGGTTTGAGAGTTGAGGATAGACTTGATGGGGCAGCAAATTTTGGTGCTTGGAAGGAGAAGATGACCTTGCTTTTGCAAGACAACGAGTTGTGGGACATTGTGGAGAATACCACTACTCATCCTGTTGTGGTACCTATTGATGCTACTCTTCTTGCAACCTATACTAAGAAGAGTATCAAGGCTAAGAGATTTATTATTGATTCCATCAAGGATCATTTGATTCCTCACTTGACGAGGAAGACACATTCCTATGAGATGTGGAAGTCTTTGACTAAATTGTACCAAAGTACAAATGAGAACCGGAAGATGGTTTTTAGGGGAAAACTAAAGAACATAAAAATGACCAAGGCTGAAAATGTGGTCACATACCTTACTAGATTGACATAGGTAAGGGATGAACTTGGAGCTGTGGGTGAAGCCATAGCTGACAATGATCTTGTGAGAACAGCATTGAATGGAGTCTCCAAACAATGGGTTGTTTTTGTGGAGGGCATTATTGCTAGGGAGAAGCTTCCCAGTTGGGAAAGCCTTTGGGATGAATCTGTAGAGGAGGGGACCCGGAGAGGTCATGTACATGGTAGCTCATCTACTGGTCATGAGGAGGAGAATGTGGCTCTTGCTACCACTAGCAAAAAGAATTTCAAAAAGGGTCCAAAGGGAGGACAGAAGCCCAAGGGTGAAAGGAAGAAAGAAATGAGAAAAGTCAAGTGCTTTACATGCCATAAGTTTGGACACTATGCAGGACAGTGTCCAAATAAGAAGAAGAAACAAACAGCATCTTCAACAGAGGTGGAAGAGTTTTCCACCAATTTTGACAAGGAATTTTCCTTGATTGTGTGTCTTTCCTCGAGAACCACTACTCCTGATACTTGGTATATTGACAGTGGTGCCTCTCTCCATATGACAGAAGTTCATGAGCACTTGACAGATCTTACTCAGTGTGGAGATGCAGAGGTAGTGCTTGGAGATGACCGGGAGGTCAAGGTGTCTGGTTGTGGGACCGTATCATTTCAGAGGGAGTCTTTGCCTCCTATGACTTTGACAGAGGTTCTATATGTTCCACGCTTGAAGAAGAACTTAGTGTCAGTTTCTACTATTGAGGAGAAGGGCTATGAGATCTTGTTCTGTGATGGGCAGGTGCTTCTTTTCCCCGGAGGGTATAGCATCACTTCAGCCAAAGTGATTGGTACTAGACATGAGAGGCTATACAAGTTTTTGTTCCAACCAGCGAGAGCATTGATTCATTCTACCAGCGGTAGCAGTGACCTATGTGAGATATGGCACAGGAGGATGGCACATTTGCACCATGGGTCTTTGAGAGTTCTGAGGGAGATGGTGACAATAGTTCTGAGGGAGATGGTGATGAGAGTTCCAAATTTTAATTCAGAGCACCATGAGTTGTGCAAGGGGTGTGCTTTGCAAAAGTACACGAAGACTGCTTTTCCAAGCAGTGACAGTAGAGTAGCAGGGATACTTGATCTTATATATTCAGATGTATGTGGCCTGACGTCTTCGACATCATTGACTGGTTCCCTATAATATGTTGTATTCATTGATGACTTCTCTTGAAAGTCCTAGATTTTCTTCATGAATACCAAAGCACAGGTCTTCAGTTGGTTCCAAGAGTTCAAAGATCTTGTGGAGAACCAGACAGGGAAGAAAATCAAAGTACTGAGATCAAACAATGGGGGTGAGTATACCTCCAAGGAGTTCATGGAATTTTGTGCAGGAGAGGGCATCAGGAGGGAGTTGACTGTTCCTTACAACCCGCGGAAGAATGGGGTTGTAGAGAGGAAGAACAGGGCCATTGTTGGGGATGCTAAAGACATGCTACATGATCAGGGGCTATCACTATTTCTATGGGCTGAGGCATGCTACACTACATTTTATCTGTAGAACAGGAGTCTTCATAGGGTTGTGGGGAGCATGACTCCTGAGGAGGCTTTCCCTAGGAAGAAGCTTGAGGTGGGGCACTTTCGAATTTTTGGGTGCATCACTTATTCATATGTCCCTTCTAAGAAGAGGACAAAGTTGGAGCCCATGGCAGAGATAGGGATCTTTGTTGGGTACAGTGAAAATTCAAAGGCTTTCCATATATACCTTCCTTCCTTGAGGAAGACTATCTTGAGGAGGGATGTCAGATTTGAGAAGGACAGAGCCTTTAGGAAGTCTAGAGGGATAGAGAGAGGTGAGTAGTCTTGATCTCAGACTCTGGTGAGCCCGCAATAGACTACAGTGACATAAAGTTCGGGGTCACCAACTTCAGTGATGACAGGTTCACAGGTGACAGGGCCACAGAGTTCAGGTTCACAGGATACTGGTCCACAAGTTTCAGAATCAAGTACTTCAGAGTCTACTACAGGATCATTGTCTTCAGGAGATGGGGTTGACTAGGGAGATTCCCCTCCATAGGACACTACTTCAGAGAGGAGGAAGCCCAAGTGGCTTCAGGACACTTTGAGGGAGGCACAGGGTTCAGTGGGGAATCCTAGATAGGCAGTGAGGGAGAGTAAACCTCCCGAGAGGTTTTGCAGCTACATCGCGATAGTGAGCAGTATTTGAGAGTCTGAGCCTTCCACTTTTGAGGAGGCCACTAGTAGACAGGTATGGAGAGATGCCATGATGGAAGAGTACAATTCCATCATGAAGAACGATGTCTGGGAAGTTTTTCCTAGACCTGAGGGGAAGTTAGTGGTGACTTCCAGGTGGCTCTACAAGCTAAAGCATGTTGCGGGTGGCAGCATTGAGAAGTACAAAGCTCGTTTTCTGGCTCGGGGGTTTTCACGGGTTGAGGGAGTTGACTATGATGAGATTTTTAAACCAGTTGCTAGATACACTTCAATCAGGGCAGTGATCTCCATTGCAGTAGAGATGGGTTGGAAGATCCACCAGATGGATGTGAAGACCGCATTTTTGAATGGTCTTATTGAGGAGGAGGTGTATATTGAGCAGCCATTGGGATTTGAAGTGAATGGGAGAGAGTCTCATGTGTGTAGACTTAAGAAGGCATTGTATGGGCTGAAACAAGCTCCCAGAGCTTGGTATTTGAGGATATATGCTTATTTGAAGCAGTTGGGTTTTGAGAAGAGTGAGGCGGATCCCAACCTATACTTCATTATGGTTGGAGAGGATCCTCTCATTCTTCTGCTATATGTGGATGATCTTTTCATTACAGGGGCAGAGAGACTCATCAGTAGCTACAAGGAGAGCCTTGCTTCAGAGTTTGAGATGACTAACATTGGACTGATGCATTACTTTTTGGGATTGGGCATTTGGCAGGAGCCTGGACACATCTTCCTAGGACAGGGGAAGTATGTGTGTGACATTTTGAGCAAATTTCAAATGGGAGATAGTAGGCCCATGACCAATCCCATGATTACCAACTGGAAGAAGCTTCATGCTTTTGAGTCACAGTCGGTGGATTCCACTTTGTATCGTCAGTTGATCGGGTCATTGATGTATTTGGTCAATACTAGGCTAGATATTTGTTTTGTTGTCAACACTCTCAGTCAGTTCATTGTGGAGCCTAGGAGAGTGCACTAGGTGGAAACAAAACATGTGCTCAGGTATCTTTGTGGTACCGTATATTATGGTTTGGACTATCATAGAGGAGATGGAGTTCGTTTGGTTGGCTATACTGACTCGGCTTGGGAAGGATGTGTCAGTGACAGGAAAATCACTTCAGGGTGCTTCTTTGGATTGTGATCAACAGTTGTGTCTTGGTTTAGTCGGAAGCAGAAGTCATTAGATTTGAGTTCGGCAGAGGCTGAGTATATGGCATCCATTCAGGCCAGTTGTGAGGCCCTTTGGCTTCGCAATATGTTGGTAGGATTGTTCGGTGTGCAGTTGAGACCTACCATGATTTACTGTGATAATCAGAGTTGCATTAAACTCTCAGAGAATCCAGTTTTTCATGACCGGTCTAAGCATATCGATATTCAGTATCACTTCATCCGTGATTATGTTTAGAGAGGATTTGTTGAGCTACAGTACATATCTACAGAGGAGCAGGTTGCAGACATACTCACCAAGGCATTGGGCAAAGGGAAGTTTGTATTTTTCAGGGACAAGCTTGGAGTGGTGAGTAACACTTTCCTTGGTATGAGGGAGTGTTAAATTTTTAATTAAGCAAATTACCAAGGCAAGTGTTTCTCTTCCCTAGGTGCCTAAGTGAGGGAAGAGACATCAAATATCAGCCACTCATCTAATCTAATCTCAACTGTTAGATTAGAAAACCCCTCACCTTCCCTCATGAGGTCGATTAGGGAAAGGGGGTGCACCCATTCTTGAGTTTTTCATTCATTCTTGTTGAGAGAGCAAGAGAAAGCAAGAGAGAGGTCGAGCTTGAGGAAGAAGGAGAAGTTGCTAGAGTAAGAGCATGATTCCCAAGGCAGTCGAGTAGCACAGAAATCGAGGAGGGTATTGTTGAGTGTGAGGGTCATATCGTACAGATTTCTTGAGGGTCGTACAACAAATGTTTGTGCACAAATTTCAAGGAAATGGAACAGCAGTCTTGTGGAGGCCGTACAGTACAGATTTGATAGTCCGTACAGCAACAAAAGGAGAGCAGTCCATACAGCAAGGTACAACACGCATTTCAAGGTGTGGCAATATTTTCAAGGGGAATTTAATGCACAGAAAAGAGGGTACATTAAACACAGAAAAGAGGAAAAAAATTTCGAGGAGTTACGTACAACATTTATTGTTGTAGCAGTTGTACAGTTATATGGATTTCTGGTACAAATTTTGAGGAGCTACATTCTGGAATTTTTTGAAGAAGACGAGCATAAATTTTATGAGATAAGTTTGTAATTTTTGCTGAAGATTAGACTGTTGTAAAAGAAATTTCTCAAAAGCTCATAAATAATAAAAAGTCCTCTCTCATTGGTTTTCCCCTTGTGGGTTTTTCCAGGGTTGATGATAGACCAAAATTTATGTGTCTATACTTTTCTGAGTTTTGCATACTGCTGATATTTTATTTCTGCACTTAAAACGATGTTTAGAATCCTCATGTTTCAGTTCTAAAGTATATTTTCTGTTGTGTATTTAATTGTTGATATAAATTGAGTTTGGGCATTAAACATTGGCTGAAAAATCAACGAGACTGAAACTGGTTTGGGGTCTAAAATTTTAACAATAGGAAGGGTATTCTACAACAACATCGAACGATAGAGAGGGAAGTATCATGAACAACATCTTGGAACATTTACTGGCATATCTATAAATCATTGGAATTTTTTCTCATCATCAATATCATCATTCATAGCAGAGAGTTGGAATGGCATCATCATCCTCATCAGAATGAGGCTAATTTAATATCATCATCATCTTCAGTGTGATGATAAAGTAACATCATCATCTTCATCATGAAATATGAAATGACATCATCATCATCGTAATCATCTTTAGCAAGGATTTGAAGTGGCATCATCATCATCATCTTCAGCAAGAATATGAAGTGGCATCATCATCATCATCCTTAGCAAGAAGCTAAAGTGGCATCATCATCATCATCTTCAGCGAGAAGTTGAAGTGGCATCATCACCATCAAATGAATCAACATGGATTAGTATAACACTAATACATCATCATCATCAATAACAGCACAAGGATGATACAACATCAAAAGCAGCAATATCATAGCACAAGGATGATACAACATCAAAAGAAGAAATATCACAGCACAAAGTTTGGAGCATCATCAACAACAAAAACATCACAACACAAAGGCTGGAGCATCATCAACATCAACACTAGGCTGAGAGTCTTCAGCATGAGGTTGGCATCACAACACGAAGCTGGAAACACATCATCCCAGGACGAGGCTGGCACATCATCACAGCACAAGGCTGGAATGTCATCAACACGAGGTTGGCATCACAGCAATTAAGTTGGCACATCACCAAATCAATTAAGCTAGAATCACAACACAACAATTTAGCTAGCATCAACAATTAAGTTGGAATCTCAACACAACAATTAAGATGGCATCAACAATTAAGCTGGAATATCAACAAAACAATTAAGTTGGCATCAACAATTAATCTCTAATCTCAACACAACAATTAAGCTGGAAGCACAGCACTCGATTGGCATCTCAACACAACAATTAATATGGAAGCACAACACTCGGTTGACATCTCAACACAGCAATTAAGCTGGAAGCACAACACTCAGCTGGCATCTCAACACAACAATTATGATGGAAGCACAACACTCGGTTGACATCTCAACACAGCAATTAAGTTGGAAGCACAACACTCAGCTGGCATCTCAACACAACAATTAAGATGGAAGCACAACACTCGACTGGCATATCAACACAACAATTAAGMTGGAAGCACAACACTGGGTTGGCATCTCAACACAACAATTAAGATGGAAGCATAGCACTAGGCTGGCATATCAACACAACACTACTCCCTCTATCGAGGGAGGTCCTTTCGGACTATACCAAGATTATCTCGAAAGTGCTCAAACTTTACACGAGATAGAGGCTTTGTCAACACATCAACAACATGTTCATCTGTGCTAACATATTGGAGCTTTATGGCTCCTCTCTACACCATGTCACAGATGCAATGGTATCGAATCTCTATGTGTTTCGACTTGTCATGAAATACAGGATTCTATGTCATCTTTATCCAGCTTTGGTTATCACATAGGATCGTGGTTTCTTCCATCTCTAGGTCGAATAGACTAGTCAACAACTTACGAAGCCATATGGCTTCACAACTGGCAGAACACGCAACAATGTATTCTTCTTCCATTGTACTAAGAGAAATGCTTGATTACTTCTTACTCTGCCATGAGATCATGGTTGATCCCAAACTAAAACAACATCTTGAAGTGCTCTTCCTGTCAGAGACACTTCCAGCCCAATATCAACCAGTGTACCCACTCAGTGTAAAATTATGATCTCCATCATAACTGAGACCATAATCTAATGTACCCTTAAGGTACCTCATCACATGTTTTGCAACAACTAGGTGAACATGTCTGGGTTCTACCAAAAATTGACTCAAAGTATTCATTGAAAAATATATATCCGGTCTAGTGTTTGTCAGATACATCAACGATCCAATGATCTGCCTATATAGTGTGGCATCAATCAATTCTGATGAAGTGTTGACCAGAAGCTTCAGCTTCATTTCCATGGGTGTATTCATGGACTTGCACTCCAACATATCAAATCTCTTCAGGATTTCAACTGCATACTTCCCTTGGTTAAGGAAGATTCTCTTTGGGCTCTTCCATACCTCAAGACCTAAGAAATAATGCATTAGGCCATGGTCTTTCATCTCAAATTCTAAAACAAGCTTCTTCTTACATTTGGTGATGAGTTTTTCCTCTCCAGTTAAGAATAAGTCATCCACATAGAGAAAAAATATCATCGGCTCATCATTCATAACCTTGAAGTAGAGGTTAGAATCATATTTACTCTTGGTAAATCCTAAGCTCATCAAAAAATTGTCTGTCCTCTACAATATCAAGCTCTAGGAGCTTGCTTCAACACGTACAGATCCTTCCTCAACTAGAAGACATGAGTCTTTCTATCTTCAATCTTCAAATAAATTTTTCTCATTTCATTGTACCAATTTGGTACACTTTCTCAGTTGCAACTCAATTTGCGCAATCATGTGCTCTCTCTATGTGCTTTCTGCAAAGAACTTATATTTTCTCATTGTCTGGGAGTATGTCCTCTACTCTCTCTGAAACTATTCCTTTTGGAACTGGGACTCTACACCCACACCTGCTCTACGGCTGAGAATGATTGCTTCATCCTCAATGTGGCTGCTAAAATATGAGAGTAACTCCTCTTCTTCTATAACAACAACAACTTCATCTGAAACCGAGGGTGGCTCAATAACTAATACTGAAGATATCTCTTCTTCTTTCATGGAGGTAACTCTATATTTCATTGTAGTCATGTCTCCATGACCCAACTAATGTAATGCACCAACTGCCACTCAATTTTCAATATGGGGATTTATCCCCCTACATCTCATACTATATATGAATCATGGTTGTTTTGGTTGTCTTCATAAATACTGGAACTATTTCTTCAGTAAGTATCTCGTCATAGTCTTCTCCCTTTTTCTTGAAGAATCCTTTGGAAATACATCAGGATTTGTACATTTGCAACATGTTTGATATGTATAGATCAATATTGGAAGTCAATATTGACTTCTCTTCTCACGGAAGAGTCCATATCCTAGTCTTTCTAAAAAACTTCCTTCTTTTTCACTTAAACAAGGGAATCTTCCCAAGATATTTCATATCTCCTAGAAGTTTCTGAAGCTACGATCTAGTCTTCTCATGACATCTATCTCCCAGTCATCGAAGTTGACTCTTCATCTGATACTTTTTGAGATCAAGCTTACTCTCAATTTATTCTGAGTCTATAAGGACTTCATCATCTCTTACAGGGTATACCTGGTGTTGAATACTGATTCTAAATACAGATTCATGTTTCAAACGAGATTTTCTTCCCATTCTAATGTTCGGTCAACTTTGGAGCCTCCTGCTCCTTTCAATCAATCTTCATATGAGATACTCTGAATCTCAAGAGATAACTTCCTCTTCATCTTCTTTGGTACATGAGTGCATATGGTCATGTACATAGTCTGCTTCATGTCTCATATAATATGTTGCCTTCAGCAACCTTCACTATAAATTCCTTAGAGTTATCACCTGTGACCTGAAACAAGGTCAACAAAACAACAAGCAAGAATAGTACTCTTTTGATAATACTAGATAAAGAAATAGCACGAGAAATCCTCACAGTGGCTCCTTTAGATATTTCACTTTTGACCTGTCTGAAGTAAAGATCAAGAGTAAGAAATACAATACGGAATGAGGTCAACACTCTTATAGTGTTGTGATCAAACATTCCTCCATGGAAACCTGGAACTAACACAAGAGATTTATCCTAAAGGAGATGTTAGTTTTTATCAGGCAAATGGTTACATTAAGAATTTATCTCAATATGCTCACATGCTACCAAGTATAATATTCTTCAAAGACTGTTATCTCAACTATAGTGTTTACTTGTAACTTGTCATGTGCAACTTTGAATATTATCAATTTAATCAAACCTGGGACCTGTGGCCTCATCTTCAAGAGTGTGTTGCTTTTCTTCCAAGTCTCCTTCATTCAAGATGACAAGTTCTTTCTTCAACCTGTCTTTTGTACTATGACAATATGCTATCTTGACAGAAGGTTGGGTTAGAGAATAAAATCTATGGTCTCAACTTTAATCCAACTAATACCTTGACTTGGATTTTGACCAAAGGTTAGAATGATGGTCATAGCTACAACATGCAACACTAATCAAAATAATGTCATAACAAATAGATTCATATCAGAATAATCACACCTAGGTTGAATTATTCCTCTCAATGTGTTGGATCTTGAGATCCTTCTGGATCTATGGCAAGAGATCCCTTCTCCTGCAAATAACCTTTAATGTTTAACAATTTAAGCATATGTGAGTACATACCTCTGATAGCATTTGCAGGTAGTGGCACCATCTGGTAGCAGCGACAATGATCACCAACTCTTAAAAACTTCAAAGGTGACTACAACTGGTACTATGAATGATACTTCAACTAGTACTGCAACTAGTTCTGAGACTGCAACTGCAAATTAGGGTTTTATGAGAAAACCCTAATTTTTCAAACTTCAAATTTTGAAATTATGATCCAAGGGATAGATGCGCTAAGATGAGGGGAGTAAGATGGTGTAGTCAAATTTTTGAAAATCCAAATTTTACCCCCTCAAACTTGACCAGTGGATTTATGGACTGGTGCTTCTAGTTTTCTGGTACTTCTAGTTTTCTGGTACTTCTGGTACTTTTAGTACTTCTTGTTTTTTGGTACTTCTGGTACTTCTGTTTTTCTGGTTTTCTTGTATCAGTGAAAACTAGGGTTTCACTTTATGGGAGATCTACCCACTGAAAAGGTGCGCTAAAGGTTCCAAATAACTCCTTGGGTTAGGGCGCACTTTTCTAGATGGTTTTGAGGCTAAAACTCTTCTTCAATAAAAATCCCTAATTTGCATGTACAACAACAGTGAAGTTTTTATTCTTCTTGTGAAAGATGCTCTCTTCAGCTTATCTCTGAAACCATGTTAAGGTTTAAGCTATTATTGAGTTTCATTTCATTTCATTAGATAACAATAGCATAGATAGGATCACTAAGAAATACACAATCACAAGAGACACATCATTTGTCCTAGGAAACCCTCATGGAGGAGAAAACCCAACAAAAACTTCCTTAATATAGATAGCCAATACAATGCCAAGAGATAACTCAAACAAATATAGAAATTCCTCTTCAAGAAGTGCACCTCTCTTTCTCTCTTCTTCTTCTCCAACTGTAGCTCCAAACTTGTGCTCTGATGAACAAGTGAGTGTACAAATGAGGTGCTAGCCTCTCTTACTTATACAATCTGGCACATGTGAACTGGGGTGTCTTTTCACTGGATAGGCTCACTTCTCATTCTAGGTGGTTATAACCACTTTAATATATTCTAGGGCTGAATTTTCATTTAGCCCATTACAATTAGGGTTTGACCAATCCCCAAAAGGGGATTTGGTCATTTACAATACCCGACATGATCAATCCACAAAAGGGGATTGATCTAATGAATAATACATCAATAATAATTATAATACTCTTTCCAGTTACAATATTTCAACACGTGCAAGGTGTGTGTAGGCCAGGTAGAAGTCCTAGACTTTTCCAACCCAAGGGAGTGGTTGAAGAACTTTTGTTCCAAGGAGTGCGCAGAGTTGGAAGATATCAGATAATAATAGATTATCGTGAGAGCCACAAGGAGTATGTGCAGGATTCCTTAAAATACTTGAGTGTGTAGCGAGGTTCAAGCTCAAGAAGGATAAAGACTCGAAAAAAGTTCAAAGGAAGGAAGAGGGTCAAAGTCACCTCACAAAAATCAAGCTCGAGAGGGTTGACGCCAATTGTTTGGCCAGGAAACATATAGAGCTTGACGGATGGTGAGAATTCTTGGAGGGAGAAGCGTCGACATCCATGGACCATTAGATATAGTGGAGTTGTGAGGAGGATAAGGGAAAAATTATTTCAACATTCGCAAGATCAGGAGGGATAGTAGCCGTTAGATCTAGAGGAGTGTGAGTCGTTGATTTGGCACTCATGAATATCAGGAAGTCGAGAAGTCGGGAGAGTGGAGGAAAATTCTACCTGGAAGTCATGAGTCACAAAATATCGACACGCTCGAAGGTTGGGCCCCAGGTCACAGCCGAAGGTCACATCAGTGAAGAATTAAAGGGAGGAGCTAGGGACTGTTAGCCTATTTTGGGGTTTCGAGAATTGGAGGAGTCGGGGTGACTCGCAACAAAAGTCATGAAATCGAGAAACACGATGCACCTTTTGAGGTTAAGTCTGTGGTCACGCCAGTGATCATGTGGAGTGGAGGCTCATGTCTAGTGCATGTTCACATGGGCGAAGCATAGAAAAGGACTTGAGGTTTTTAAGAGTTGAAGGTTCTAGCAAGGACCAAGAAACCATTTCAACTCGAGAATTGGAGGATCCATAGACATGGAGGTTAGCAGACCCTACTGAGGTAGGGACTCTGTGTCAGGTGGTATCAAAGATTACAACTATTGTTTTATGTAAGTAAGAGAATACAGATAATGGTTTTTATTTGAATTCTTTGTGGATAGATTGAAACAATGCCACCAAGGAGACGTCTAGAAATAACTTTACCCGATCCATCCGTGGAAAGGGAAATGAGAGAATTTTGTGCTCGATTGGATTCTATGGAGAAAGCATAGAGGTGAACACCTAATACTGGAGATATCAGTGAGGATGAAAGAAAGAATGAATAAGGATCAGAAGAAGTTGTAGCCGAAGATGTTGCAGAGGAACATCTATTTAAAGTTGTTGCAAGGATAGGTGCCAGAGAAAAGCTGGACATCCCGATGTATGAAGGCAACTTAGACACTGAGGAGATACTATATTGGTTTAGAGATCTATATAGATACTTCGACTATGAGGATATCAAGGAATATAAGAAGGTTAAGCACACAATCACTACACTAAAAGGACATGCAACACTGTGGTGGGATGAACTATAGGCTGACAGGCGTTGCAATGGAAAACAAAGAATTAAAATCTGGGATAGAATGGTAGCGAAGATGAAATCCAAGTTCATACCCAGAGATTAGTAGATCAATCTGTTTCGAAGAATGCATAATTTGAGATAGAAAGGGATGACTTTGAAGGAATACACTGAAGAGTTTTATAGACTTAACATCAGAGCTGGTCATGATAAGAGAGATGATGAAAAGGTCGCCATATATATGAATGGCCTAAGATATGAGATTCAGGATGAGATGAGCATGGTGAAAATTAGAAATGTGGAAGATGCTTATCAGGTCTCTCTGAAGGCATAAGAGAAATTGGCCCGAAAGAAAGGTCAAAGGAGCAGAGGTATAAGTCAGAGTAGAGGCAAAGAGATTTCCTAGGACAGATTACAGAAGCCCAAGGATGAAGAGAAGAAACCTCATAACCACCCAGAAAGGGGAGGAATTTCATAGGGAAGACAATATGCCGACATGAATACTTTTCCTCGAGCAAGAGGAAGAGGAAGAGGTAGAGGAGGTGAAGTAAAGTGTTTTGTCTGTGGGAAGATAGGACATAAATATTGGGAATGTCATGATAGAAAAAGGGATGGAGGAGGAGAAGCTCACATTTCATAAGCGCAAAGGTGAAATGTGAAGGCAAAAGATGCAAAAGGTGGAAGATCCTTGATGATGAGGAAAATACTCTTAAAGCCAAAGAAAAAGTTGGAGAATCTAGTCCAGAGGAATATTTTTTTTAGAACTTCTTGCAAAACCAAAGATAGGGTATGCAAGGTGATATTTGGCAGTGGAAGCACAAATAACTTAGTATCCACAGAGATGGTGGAGAAGCTGGAATTGGAGACATTTTCACATCTAAGTCCATATAAAGTCTCATGGTTGCAAAAAGGACATTAGGTCACTAAACAATGTTTAGTTGAATTTAAGATAGGGGTTATAGAGATGAGATTTTATGTCACATAATTCTCATCAATGTATGTCACCTTTTGTTGGGAAGGTCATGGAAATACGACATAAATGTTATTCATGATGGAAGAAAGAACACTTACACCTTGGATAATAATGGTAGGAAACATATGTTGCTACCAATTGAAGACAAGAAGGTGAATTGCTGGAGAATTTCCCTGATATAGTGGTGGACAATTTACCTCATTCATTGCCACCCATCAAAAATATAAGCCATCACATTGACCTCATACGAGGAGCAAGTTTTCCAAACAAAGCCGCGTACTGATTGACGTCGCAGGAGAATGAAGAGGTTAAGAAGCAAGTCCAGGATTTGATGGAAAAAGGGTTGATTAGAGAAATATTGAGTCCATGCATTGTATCAATAGTGTTAAGTTTGAAGAAGGATATTGGATGGAGAATTTGTATTGACTCGAGGGATATAAACAAAATCACCATCAGGTATATATTTCCTTTACCCAGGATGGATGACTTGATGGATTGCTTGAGTGGGGCAAAGTTTTTTTCAAAAATGTATTTGAAAAGAGGATATCATCAGATTAGAATGAGGGAAGGTGATGAATGGAAGACAACATTCAAGATGAATGAACCACTGTATGAATGGTTTGTCATGCCATTTGGTTTAACGAATGCGCCAAGTAATTTTATGAGATTAATGAATGAAGTCTTGAAATATTTCATTGGAAAGTTTGTAATTGTGTATCTCGATGATATATTGATCTTCAGTAAGACTAAAGAGGAGAATTTGAGACATTTAACTTCAGTAATGAGGAGGTTGCAGCAAGAGAAGTTGCTTATAAATATGAAGAAGTATTCTTTCATGAAGACAAGGCTTATTTACTTAGGTTTTTTTATCTCTTTGAATGAATTGTAGATGGATCTAGAGAAGGTAAAAGAAATCAAAGAGTGGTCGTTGCCAAGGAATATCTTTGAAGTTAGAAGCTTCCATGGACTAGCCAGGTTTTACAGGAAGTTCATCAGAAATTTTAGTGGAATTTGTGCATCAATGATGGACACAGTCAAGAATAGACATAAATATTTTCATTGGAAAGAGGAAGCGGAGAAAAGTTTCAATCTATTGAAAGAGAAGATAATTGAACAGCCAGTTCTGGTTCTACCAGATTTCAGTAAAACATTTCAAGTGAGATGTGACGCAAGTGGATTAGCGATTGGAGTAGTCTCAAGTCAAGACAATAGACCCGTTTCATACTTCAGTGAGAAGTTGAACAATGCCAAAAGGAATTATTCCACTTATGATAAAGATTTGTATGCAGTCATACAAGCGTTGAAGAAATGAAGGAACTACCTGGTTCCAAAAGAGTTTGTTTTGTATAGCAACAACTAGGCCTTACAATTTATAACCAGAGAGGAGAAACTGAACCAGAAACATGAAAAATGGGTTTATTTCATTGAGAAATTTACTTTTGTTATAAAACACATTTCTAGAAATGCTAACAAGGTTGTTGAAGCATTGAGAAGGAAATGTTTGATTCTGCAGGATTTTCGAGTGAAGACCTTAGGTTTGATAGCCTTAAGGAAATGTATAGAGATGATTTAGATTTCAAGGATGCTTATAAAGCATGTGAGAATCTTGTTCTAAGGGACATAAGAAAATGATTGAATACTTGATTCAGGACGGTCTATTGTTTAAAGGAAATCAGATGTGTATCCCGAAGAGTTATATGAGAGAAAACCTTTTGAAGGAAAAACATACTGGAGGATTGGCTAGACATTTCGGCCATGATAAAACATTTGTGCAACTGAACTGTTTGTATTATTAGCCAGGAATTAGGATAGATGTGCAGAATTTTGTCAACATATGTATAATTTTTCAGCATGCAAAGGGGAAAAGACAAAATATTGGGTTGTATCAACCATTGTCAATACCAAAGAGGTCGTGGGACGTGGTAAGCATGGATTTTTTGTTAGGACTGCCAAGGACACAGAGGGGTTGTGATTCCATATTCATGGTATTAGATAGATTCTCAAAAATGGCACATTTCATTCCATGTCAGAAAACTAGTGATGCAACACACATTGCAAATCTATTTTTCAAAGAAGTTGTTCGACTTCATGGTTTACCCAAGAGTATTGTTTCATACACAGATACCAAATTTGTTGTTAATTTATGGAAGAAACTATGGAAGAAGCTCGGGATGAATCTATCTTTTATCTCATCATATCACCCTCAGACGGATGGACAGATTGAGGTAGTAAATCGAAGTTTGGGAGACTTATTGAGGAGTTTAGTAGTTGAACATCACATTCAGTGGGATCAGATTCTTCCGCAAGCCGAATTTTCATATAATGACTCACCTAATAGGAGTACAGGAAAAATCCCATTCCAGATAATGTATGGAATGCAGCCAAGAGGAGTATTTGAGTTGAGAGACTTAGAGCAGAGTGAGTTCAAAAGTGTTGGAGCAGAATATTTTTCAGCAGAGATGCAGGAGCTCCACAGTAAGATTAAAGAGTGATTATAGAGTTCCAACCAAGAATACAAGCGCAGAGAAGATCAACATAGGAGAGAGATTCAATTTGAAGTAGGAGACTTAGTCTTAGCACACCTCAGGAAAGAAAGATTCCCAAGGGGAACATATAATAAGCTGAAAATGAAAAAGATAGTGTCGTGTAAGATTTTGAGAAAATTTGAGGCAAATGATTATGAGATATAACTGCAAAATGATGTGGGCACATCACCCATATTCAACATAGAAGATATGTATCCTTACAGAGAATATGGAGAAGAGAATTAGAAGGAAAATCAGTGGGTCAAACAAATTCCTATAGTTGAAAAGCCGCAGATGGAAAAGATCATTGATCATAGAGTTGGCAAGAAGACCTGGAGGAAGACATATTTTGAGTATTTGATAAAGTGGAAAGGACATTCGATTGAGGATTCTTGTTGGGAAAGTGAATTAGATATCTAGAAACATGGACAAGAGTCCATGAATTTTTCAGCCAAAGGAGTATGATGCAGAAGCATTGCCAGCAAAGTAAGCACAAGTGGAGGAAAGTTGGATATACACCAGCGTGCATTTTGAAGACATTTTGAATTTCAAAGGATGACACATTAATGTAATATCTGAAAAGATATATTTTATTTTAATGT
>WSFP011409477.1:0-24860 GCA_009831015.1 Picea engelmannii
CAACGATGAGACGAGAAGGGGTTGGGCTAGGGTGGAAAAGTTACGTTGACGACCTACTTAAAGGACTTACACCTTGGTGCAAGATCCCACACATAATTGTGGGTATACCCTCCAAGGAGCCTGAGTGAGTTTGGCCAACGTCGATTCCAAATACCATGAAGACTTGTCCCTTCACAATCACCTTGTGTAAGATCCTAAGAAGATAGGCCATGAAGGTTACCACCAACAAAAATAAAGCCAGGGGGGACAATCGACAGTCCAATCCACATGCAAGGGCAGGGTATCTAGTCTGAAATTAGCTTGAGAGGCTTCCACTCATCATTGTGGGTATACATCCAAGTGACCCCCGTAATATGTGCAATCTCTACACCGATATCAATAAAGCAGGGTGAATAACTCTGTCAATATCAATGCGACCTCTGGTTTGACCCTTGTGTGAGAAGGGCTTCCCAGGACAAAATGTTGCAAATGGAATTTGACACTCCTTACCATAAGATTCTATTGTGTGTTTCGTTCTTTGGAGAGTGTATCTCTTTGCCTATTCCAAAGCTCTAGCCTAGCTAATGTTGGTGTAATAGAGTCCTAGAAAAGAGTTACTAGTTAAATTTTAAAATTGTGCAATATTATTAAAGGCTGTTGTTACTCAAAGGAAATGAAGATAAAACCGATGTTGTTTGAGAATCTGACCCAACAATGCATAGATAGGAATGAAACATATCAATTCTTGTTCGATGAATCCTATTTACAGGAGGGAAAAATAAGTTTTCTGGAACAATCTTGAACTACGATATACAATCTTCTTTGAAATGCAATATCAAAAAATCACGAACAATGCTAATTCTCTATTTATTCTATTTCAATAATTGATTTCCAATATTTTCAAAATACAAATGCTTTTAAAAATAAAAATGGTGGAACTAAGGAAAACCAATAACTAATGACAAGCAACATACAAAACCCAAACCAATCTTTCAATGAAGACAAAAATGACAAGCAGACAAGGCTAGTCTTTTCAAATGCACGAGGACAATGATTTTCCAAGTAATGAGCAATTGAGAAAGACAATTGATCCCAACTCTTGAACCGATCATTGGCTCCCAACCAAACAAGCACTCAGATTCCAGGATCAGAGATTATATCCTTGCTAAGAAAAGGTCAAGAGATGACAGTTGAGAAAAATGAACAAGAAGTGCTTTGGATTTATGAAGACTAATCATTCACAAAATCTGAAGTCAAGAAACAATCAATTAATGGTCCAAGAAGGTCTCTTCAGACACACATACAAGTCTGGGCATCCGAGCATACAAAAACCTTAATCCCAAAATATTGCAAAATGGGTTCGTAGGCAAGCAATGGTGTACAGTGCGAGAATGGAGCATTCTCGCAGGCTAGCCACAAGCAGAGTGCGAGAGGTTCGCACTGGACTACATAGTAGGGTGCGAACTCCAGTAGTTCTCGTAAGCAATAAAAGGGTTCAATGCGAGAATGACTGAAACTAGGCAAAATTTGGAAAAAAGACAAAATTTTTGAAGGGACTTCTAGAACCAGAGAGTCTATCAGGGTCTCCTGAAGACTCAGAGATTGATAGAAATGAAAAAAGGGTAAGGCAAGAGAAAATGGCCAAGGAAATACACCAAAAACCACTAAAAAATGGGTTGTATCCCCAACGGAGTCGCCAATTTTGTTATCGAACTAATCGGTAGGTGCGGACACTAATAGATCTCCCTAGATCCACCTGGATCTAGAAAAAAATAGGACAGGACATGACTCTTTCCGTAAGTTGCAATCATTGAATTTGCTAGTAAGGAGGAACAAGTGACATACCTTTGTATCACTTCCTTAGGTCTCTGTTGTTCCCGCTTCGCTCCAGTGCTCTCGTGAGGTCAAATCCAAGACAACACAAACCAACCAAAGTGAAGATAACACAATGTATTCAACATCAACTTATGCATATGATCAAGGAATTACACAATAAAGTAAGAATGACTTTATGGGAAAGGGACATGCCCCTGTATCATATTAATTGAAAGTAGAAGATACAACCTGATCGCCTTGATGTCGCAAGCTTCCTTTCAGTGATCCTTGGTTTCAACACACACACTTGCTCTGTACTTGCATGAAGAAGATCTAATTCCTCTTGATAGACCAGCTAGAGTCTCCAAGCTTCTGTCTAAGCAGGGTTCTTCACACAATTCCTTCACCAATTCTTCAATTAATCTTGCTTAACCTTTTCCATGAGAAACCTTTCAATATATAGGAGAAGGAGAGATGGTTACATGGATGAGGATGATCCCATCAAATCTGAGAAGTCAGTAAAATGACAACCATACAAATGCCAACTCATTTTCTAGAAGATTCCCTTCTAGAACCCTCGAGACCTCTTCTCTTTTCCAAGCTTGAAAACAGGTTCACAACCTATGTATGGAGACAAATGTGAGAATTTCACAGCCCAGATGAAGGTGGCCTACGAGAATGAGGGATTCTCGCACCCTAGGCCATATGCAGCCTGCGAACTCACTTTGAAAATATGATTTTGGAAGGAGACAAGATCCACTTTTCTCAGGCAAAAAGTCCTTGTTGGGAGCCTGAATGCACCATTGTTAATACATCACCAAGATGACCAAAATCATATGTAACACTAGCCAACATTTCCACATCCTCAAGCTCCTCCTAATCCTCCCCTACAACCACATCTTAGTATTGCAGATTTTCCTGAACCTCTAGTGCAACCAAGCAATGATGGTTGGTACAATAATATCGTAAATTCTCCCTTTGGCATAACTCATTGGCTTGATAACCCTTTTCCTCCACCTCCTCCTCTACAATCAATACCACATGTTGCATATGTTGCTTTCATGGCCCAATCAACTCCTAGAAATTACAAAGTGCTACCCAATGAACCCCAAATTGACAAAGGAAAACAACCTGCCAACTCACCTAGCTCAGAGACATCTCAATCCTCTTCCATACATTCCAAACAACCTTTAGCAAAAATAAACAATAATAAGAGAGAAATCACTTTCAGTGACATGCACCCTGGGATAGTGAAAATGGAAGAAAATAAGTCTTATGATGAAGACTTACTTAAAATCAGGCTTGATGTCTTAGAAGGAATAAAGGAAAGATGAATTATTTAAAAATAAATAAAATTTCTGATTTATTTTAATTTTTATTATGACATTTCCACTTAGACACTTGATGCACATTTTGGATGGACAACAAACACATGATATTATTTTGAGAACTTTAAATATCACGCCATTTTGACATTTTTGGGAGATACAAGTGTTTACTGATTTGGTATGTTTTGTATGGGTTACTTTTTGACTTATTTCATGATTTTTTTGTATTCATAGTTTTTAATAATTTTGTAGTTATAAGGAAAATGTTGGAAATTAAGGAATGAAGACCTAGTGGGACCCGACCTATAATTTAATATTTATTTCCCTTATTATAAATAAAAGTTTTCTTCTCCTAATTTAAGTTATTTAACTTTCTAAACAAAAGGTAGTTGAACTACTCAAACTAATTTATGAAGAAATAAATAAGGAGAGCAAGACAAAGAGATAGGTGTTATAGAAAGATTTGCCTCACCCTATGCAAAGTTGCTCATAAGGCCTTTTTCCATTTCCCTATGGAGACTTGAAGTCCCTTTTTGCAAATCCTAGAGCTAAAAACAATATTTTCCCACATATATGAGCCCTAACTATTATACAACATGCGTATACGCATGTTGCACCATTACAACCCATGTACATCAGGTTTTGTGGGCAAAATTAAAAAAATAGTGTCGGGTTTCCATGTCACCTCATGGGATCCATGATCCTTGATCTTCCATTTACTGGAAATGTTTCGAATCGACCCTTCGGTTTCATTTGAAGGATATAAATAGGCCATATACGAGCTATGGAAAATAGGAGAAGAATTCAACTTTGAGAGAAAAGTTACGCTGGAGAAATTATTCACTTCATATTGAGTCTGAATCCCTTTGTTCTTTTAAGTCTGAACACATTGTTCAACCCCCAAGATCTTCCATACTTGATTGAGAACCTCATTGTCTCTCTTATATTATATTTCCTTTGGTGGAGGATTGAAGTGGTGGAGGCCCAACTGGAAGGGACTTAGTTTATCAGTTCCGAATCGTGCCGACATGGAAGTTTGTAATTCATTCACTTTTGTTGATTACATTTTAATAGAAATACTCTTTTCTCGTCCAATTAATATCTTGCAAATATTTGAATTGTTATTCCATGGGAATATTTGTTATGAATTTTGATGGATTATGCTATTGAATGTGCTAACTTTATATATTATCACCATATTCTTGCATTTCTTGGTTGTTGAGGACAAGTTGCAGGTGTATTGCTTTGAGTCAAGTTCTCAACAGTGGAATGCATCGAACGTCTAGACGAGGTAGGCTCTTTATCTCGTCTTGTTAGCATATTTTCTTATATAGAATACCTGATATTAGAGTTGATTTTTGCAGTCATTTCCGTCTGTTGTGGTTTACCCCTGGCCATAGAGAGATTTTCCTCGTAACAGAATTGACGACCATACTGGGGATATAATCTTATTTTCGGGGTTTGGAGTGTTTTTCTCCTTTGATTTCTCTCATTTACATTGAGTTTCTTTTCTTATGATTGCTTGATAGCCTCTGTTCATTTTGAGTATGAGTTTCTTAGCCTTATCCTTATCATGACAGTGTTTTAGCAAATATACACTGGTTTTTACCTGACAGTCGCATACATACGTGTGTTGTCCATCTGCAAGAGGCGTATATACACAGTTTTCTCCTGAGCAGTCGCATACATCATCCTTTTCTATTTGGTTGTTGAGTTTGATGTTTACGGGGTAAGTTGTGATGGTTGTTGAGTCTTCTTGGGTCTTTGTTATGATTGTTAAGCACCTGTAGAATGATAGGAAACCTTTCTTTGGTTGAATTTTTGGGTGGTGCCTTTCTCATCATCATTTTCATTGATTGTCCTTGCATCTTGGGTTGGGTGTTTTCTTCTTGATATCCTACTTGGTTTGTCTCTGTTTACATACAGTAGAATCTTTATATCAAGCTGTTGTTCAGTCCTTGTATTTTCATTCTTTTATATTGAAAATAAAAAAATATTAAGCATTTTTCATTGTTGGCATTTGATCTTTTGGGTCCTCATCATTGATCTTAGTACATGTATAAAAATAATGCATCTTATTTGGAATTGCAGAACTAAATTGAAAAGTGCATTTTGAAAAGCTTATCATTTATTGGGAATTGAAGTTAGGACTTTTCATTTTATTCATATTCATTTATTTTACTTGCCGAGTCATAACATCATTAGTATCATGACCACACCTTTTTGAGTAAGCAAGGCCAATAAAATAAATGATGATAATTTAAAATTGATTAGAAACGATTTTATTTTCTAGGGTGCACAAACTAGCTTAGGATTTAGAGCCTTGGAATAGTATTTTGTGACTAAACTTCTCCAAGGCTATTAAATCAACATATGTGTCTGACTAAGGGAGTGGTGAAATCCATTGTATAATTGGTGACATCAGGAGGCTCTGCTTACACCAGAGTTAAGCATGAGGTTGCGTGAGCTTGGTTGAGGGGATATCCCCCTTATACCTTCTTAGTGTCAGATATATTTTTGGGGATCTATTCGTATATGGGGATCTTGCTAGTAACTTTACCTCTATGAGAGGCGATGCTTTAGAGGTTTCAGGCTTTGTTACCCTGTCCATATGGTAGAACTAACTTATGAATGTTCACCTATGCATCGATTATATCGTGGTTTATTAGTTGCTTGACATAGGTACCACACAGGTTACTTGCAGGGGTTATTATGCAGGTTCTTTGGGTCAGATAAGGTTCATACAACACACAAACTTTATGTAGGATTACCTCTTTGGGGGGATATGAATGATTGGTTTTTAAGCCCACAAGGGCCCTTATAAATTATTCTGATACTTCCAATATTTTGCAGGGAGTCTCAGGCCCCTCTTGGGAGAGGCATACCTACTATAGGAAGGGAGGCCCCTTTCAACCACTTGATCCTGTTTGTGTGCATATTGGCCTTTTGTTTATTTTATTTTGGTGTGCTCCTTGATTACTAGTTGGCCTGAGGATTTGTTTTTTATATCTTGAGTCTTGAGTCATCATGGAGCCGGACCAGCTTCCCCGCAGGTCTCGCCGCTTGTTACAATTACCACCACATTTTGAGTCTTTGCCTCCTAAAAGGCGTAAATTTATCAAACGTGGTACACACATCTCCACTTACTAGACTTGTGATCATACAAGGATGAGTACTGAATCGAGTCAGAAATATACTGGGATTCCTTCAACCCCCATACCCACTTTAGTTAATGGTACTCCTTTGACACCTTCAACCACAATGGTTGTAGTGCCGTAGGTTTCTATCATCACTCCTGTCTGTCCTATAGTGAATACTCAACCTATATTCGCGAACCCTTTTGGGTCCCTTTGTCACTCGCCAGGATACAATATTCAGTCCATCCTTATGGCCTCTAACACTTTTTATTATGGTATTATGAATTTCACATCGCAATTTTCATTTTCCATCCCAACATCTAGTCTGAATACTAGTATTGGACTTGGGGGGCATGGATCCTCCACATAGTCCATTTTCATTTGGTGGTGCTCATATCCTACAAATGACTCCTACAGTTGGAGGCATTCCTCCTTTTCACCATGGGTCTAATATTTGTCCTAATGCCCCTGGATGGAGTAACCAACCTGAAAAACAAGCTACTACTTACAATCCATTCTTTAAACCTACCTTCTCTGTACCAGTTCTGACCAACACGTTTGGCATGATGAATCCACCTTTATCCTCCAGATTCACACCCGGAGGAGGTTAGTTTCATACCTTGGGAAACCCCCAACCTGTAGCCACTCTAGCTGGAGGAAATTTTTACAAACCTCATCATAACATTCATACTAGAATGGTTCCCAACCAATCCCTCATGAATCAATTCATAGGAGGGTCTTAAAATCTTGGACAGGGCCATAGTATATACCAGAACCCTGGATGGGCTACGATTCCCCAAAACAATATTTCTAGGGAGCTTGGGGTCAAATGCCGCAACCCCGTCTCCCTTTTCTAGCCATGCTTAATCTACCACACTTGTCTAAATTGATGAATGACTCTACATGTCATGATCCGACATGCCCCCCCATCCCCACCAAGATTCCTTCAGATATTAAAAATTCGAAGGCAAGACTGGTGAAGATCTTGGTGATCACGTCACTACTTTTCACCTTTGGTTCTCTTCGAACTCCCTTAATGATGATTCTATTCATTTAATATTGTTTCAATGCACCCTCATGGGGGCCACCATGAAATGGTATATAGAGCTACCAAGGGGGACATACATAACTTTTAATCAGATGGTTTTAGTCTTCCTCAACCACTTCCAACTACCGGTTTGTTACGATGCATGCATAGAACTTTTGTCGGCCTTCCGTCATGACAAAGCCACCCATATCTTGGATGACATCTAGGAGTGGCGTATATGGAAGATGTTGATCAAAGCCCACATACCCCCAAAATTCCTGCTAGAGTGGTTCCTTAAGTCTCTACAACCTTATATTTTGAAGGATGTTTCTACATCTGGGTTTGCATCTAAGGAAGAAGCGATTTTTAAATCCCATCAGTTAGATATTATATATGCTCAGTCTGGGATGTTATACAAGATTCTTCCAGATGCACTGAGTTCAAATTATGACCCTAGACAAAATCCCCGACCTCATGCAAATGGAATTATAGGCTCTACCAATGTGAATCTACAGACTTGGTGACAAGTGAGTTGGAAGAATTGTCTCTAAACTAGTCTACAGGAGGGACATATTCATTTGTTTCCTCCACTCCCACTCAGTTGGCGGATGTACATTCTGTACATTCGTCGACCAACCCGAATGGTAACCAACAACCAGGAGGGAATAAAAAGAAAGGATGTGGTAACAATCGTAAGGGTGGGAAGAATAGTAATAAACCCAAGGAAAATGGTAATAATGAGAAGTCAAATAATAATTTTGGTGAGGGAAAGAAAGAAAGGATGAAGGTGAAGTTTCCTTGCAAGATTTGTATAGACGACAACCTTACCCACTTATGCCCCAAACTTGCGGAAGATGCGATGATTTTATCTCTACCTCCCGCTGTGATGATTAATCCTTTTCCACATAATCATAACATGGCCTCAAGCTCCTTGAATTTCGAAAATGCGGCGAGTGGGAGTCAAAACCCACCAATGAAAGACGGTGATTGTCTATTTATCAATATGGTTAAATATGAGGTTAATGTAGCCACTCGGTCTCGTGATTACATTTCTTCACAAATTGTTCCTAGTCTAGAGTCTCCCCCTCCTCCGGAGACGCATTTATAGATCGAAAAACCAGAGACCCCGCCTTGTATTTCGAAAGGAGTACTCAAGTGCTCTACCCACAATCCTAATTCTAGAGCCGTCCATAATTACTCTATTTATAAAGACCTGGGTCAAACTCCTTGTGCGATGGTGGCTCTGGAGGTACACCAGACATGTCCTTCACAGAGGAATGTCTTTCTATCTACGTTAGGATATCTAGATCCTCGTGGCTCTAAAGTTATCAAGTTTGAAATCACGGATGTGAAGTCTCTCTTTCCTTACTATGTGGAATTACAAATCCACGTGGATTACTAAAAGTATACCATCAAACATATTGTTGTTTATGAAGATGCTGCAACATGTGTGATGTACCTGGTTTGTTGGAAATCCCTTGGCTCTCTGACCCTCTCTCAATCTCCGACCATGTTGAATGCTTTTGACGGTCTATCCTTCTACCCTCATGATATTCTTCCTGCCTTCCTAGTCCAGTTAGGTGGGAAGATAGTAGAGGTGTTGATGCACCCCTCGACTATAATTTGTTACTAGGATGCAATTGGACTTATTCTATGACTGAAATCGTATCATCCATCTTCCACACTATTTTCTTTCCTCATGATGGGAAGATTGTGGAAATCGACCAGTTATCCTTTGAGTACGCTATTCCCAATGCATTGGTTGGACTGTCAATCCCCGTGATTGAAAATTCTCAGCCGACAGCTGAGAATATCAATGTTAGAATGTATTCATACCTTATGGGTACCTTCAACTTCATGACACTAGTTAATCACATATATGCCATGTCTAGTAGGTCTTCTTCGTCAAAGAGGTCCGTTCCTTTCCACACTTCATATTTTAATGATCCTTGGACCCTACCTTCCTCGAATTCATATTGTGAAGGTCAGTGACATGCTGGAATGGCCATGCCAGTATCGATAACATAGATAGTGTATCAGGATGCTCTTGACTCTTCCTTCGATCCAGATCATGTTACCTCGCAAACAAATGAGGATGATCCCATTCTAGAGCCTTTGTGGGCCACTTTATCATCTTGTTCACATGACTGTCTCGATGAGACTTTACCTTCGGCTGAAACTATCATAGAGGCCATGACTAGTTCTGACAGGCCATGGGATGATATGCATCATCGCTCTTATTTTCTCCCAGAGCTTTCCAGAATCGAACAAGATGATTTTATCTCTACCTTGAGTGAGATAGTTGGTCAGGCCATAGTTCCACTTTATACACACAACATTTATGCCGAAGGAAAAATGGCGAGTATCTCTCCTACCGTCACGATATATATCTCTCGTATTCCTGGCAAGGTTGAAAATGTATACATCGGTGCAGATTGTTCACCGGAAGAAATTCTGATCTACACCGAGCTCTTCAAGGAATTATGTGATGTATTTGCTTGGTCATATGAAGAGATGTTGGGAATCAACCCTCGAATTATCAAAAATGAGATTAAAACCTACTCGGATTCTAAGCCTATTCGACAATGACTTAGAGTTCTCAATCCTAGGAAGACCCCTGCTATTAAAGTAGAGGTAGAAAAACTACTTAACGATGGATTCATCTACCAGGTTCCCTTGACTGAATGGGTATCCAATCCCGTTCTTGTGAATAAAAATCAAGAAACCATCCACGTATGCATGGATTTTTGTGACTTGAATAAATCTTGTCCCAAAGACAACTTCCCGACACCCTTCATTGATCAGATTCTAGATGAATGCGAGGGAAGTGAAGTTTTTTCTTTTATGGATGGATTTTCAGGGTAAAACCAAATTCAGATTAAGCCCAAGGACCAACATAAGATAGAATTTATTTTCCCTTGGGGTACATTTGCATACCGGAAGAAGCCTTTTGGCCTTAATAATTCCGAAGCAACCTTCCAACAAGCTATGACCTTCACATTTCATGATCTCAAACATATAGTTGAATACTATCTCAACGATCTCACTGCTCACTCCCGTAAGAGAGTGGATCAACCTAAATACCTTCGACTATGTTTTGAAAGATGTCACCATTATCACATCCGTTTGAACCCTCATATATGCATCTTTTGCGTTAGGTCAGGTCAACTTCTAGGATTTTTAGTCTCTGAGACTGGGATCATGGTAGATCCATTAAAGGTTGAGGAAATACTTTGATTTCCTCCCCCACGCATTGTTCGTCAACTTCAAGTTTTAGAGGGGAAAGCTAAATTTTTATGACGGTTTATAGTGAACTATGCCAATATAACTAAGGGTTTCATGCATCTCTTAAATAAGGGCACTCTTTTTATCTAGGATGAGTGAGCCCCTGAATCCTTCGATTCTTTGAAGAAATCCTTGGTATCGATGCCTCCGTTGAAGTCTCTAGACTACGATAGAGATTACTTGCTTTATGTCACCACGTCCAAAGAGACGATTGGTATGGTGTTGGTTTAGGAGGATGACGAGCTCCATGAGCACGTCATTTACTATCTTAGTCAAAACTTAGTCGACCCTGAACTCAAATATTCTCATGTTGAAAAGATAGCTTTGGTCACCTTTCACACAATTCAATGATTACACCACTATGTATTTCTTTGCAAAACTACTATGGTTACCAATGTTAATCCATTTCAATACGTCCTTACTAGGCATATCATAGGGGGAAAGTACAATAAATGGATTGTCATTCTACAATAATTTGATCTCGATTTCACTTCTGCGAAGTCCAAAAAGTCACTAGTTTTTGCAGCGTTAATATCAGACTTCCCTAGGTTAAATGAGGATGTAATTCATGTTGATTCATTTGCGGATAAACACATTTTCCTTGTTTCATCATCAGAACCTTGGTATGGAGATATTTTTTTCTATCTTCAAACTTTGAAGTTCCCTCAACATCTCTCGCGAGATGACCAACGACATATACGATACCAAGCTAAGAAGTACCTTATCATTGATGACACTCTGTATCGCTAAGGAGTAGACAATATCCCGCATCATTTTTTTGCTCACGAATAAGCTGAGTCCATTCTAAACGACTGCCACCATGGGGCTTGTGGTGGTCATATATCTGGGCTTTCGACAACCCAAAAAATTTTGCGAGCCAGTTATTTTTGGCTGTCTATTTTTAAATATTGCACAACAACAATTAAGAAGTGTCACCCCTGTCAGGTGTTCACTCAGAGAATGTTCTCGCATCCAGCCCCTCTCCATGCAGTTTTTACCTTTGGTCCCTTCACCAAGTAGGGGTTGGATTTTGTGGATTGAAACCCAACTTCGGATGGGGGGCATCTGGCCATAGATTACTTTACTAAGTGGGTTGAGGCCATGCCTAAAGTTAAATGAAATGGCAATACTATTTCTTTCTTCGTGTTCAATCAAATTATAGCCAGGTTCGAAATCCTGAGTGAGATTGTCACTGATCATGGCAATGACTTTTAGAATGAAATGATGAAATAATTAGCATCAAAACTGGGGTTTAAACATGGTCATTCTTCCCCTTACTACCCCAAGGAAAATGGAAAAGTAGAGTCCATAAAAAATTCTCTCAAGACCATTGTGCATAAAACTATCAGTCATAACAAATCTGACTGACATATCATGCTTTACCCAACACTTTGGGAATACCAAACCTCAGTTAAGACTTCCATCTGTTTTTCTCCTTTCCAGTTAGTGCATGGTGTGGAGTCGATCCTACATATTGAATGCAAAATCCCCTCTCTTAGATTAGCAGTTGCGCTCCTACGTGACACTTTCGATCTTGAACAATGCCTCGTACACCTAGAGATTCTAGATGAGCAGTGTCAAGATGCCTCCATGAATATCGAAGAGAATAAAATACGTGTCAAGGTCCAATGTGATAAGTATGTCTATCCTCGATAGTACGCTGAGGGTGACTTGGTCCTTCTGTACGACCAAGTCAAAGAACCACTGGGGCAGGCAAGTTCAAATCCATGTGGCATAGTCCCTATATCGTACAACATGTCTTAGAAAAAGGAGCCTATGAATTAGAATATTATCAAGGGAAAGTGTTGGTTGAGCCCAAGAATGGGTTCTATTTGAAAATATATTATGCTTGAGCCCCAATATTGGGCATAACTCTTTGTATACTAATGTATTTTAGTGTATGTATATTTTCCCTTTTTTTTATCTTCAACTTGCTTATCAAGTTTTCCCTTGGTTGGCAGATGTCAATGGAGTCTTCAGTCTACTTAGGATTCACAGATGGGGCCAGTCATCATACACGGAACTTGGATTCTTCCACCTAGGATTTTTACTCACTTGAGGGTCTACTATTGTCTTCCAGTGGTTTTTTCCTAGGGCCATCCACGAATAATGTGGCCGAGTATAGCGTTGTTATAGAACTTTTACGCGATGCCATTTCACATGGTATTCACTCCTTAGAATTTTGCCTGTACTTCCATTTAGTAGTATGTTAGTTGAATGACAGTTACTGTGTGCGATACCATACTCTACTCCGATGATTAATATGGGTACGACTTTTAGAACGAAATTTTTATTTGCTTACTTATCATCACATACCTAGAAGTTATAATTATAAATCCGATGCATATGCTAATTTTGTTTTAGATTTTCGTTTGTCACATAACTAAACAAAATAAAACACTTTCATCAATGCACACATTGTAACATAAGTAAATCCAAAGATTAATGTTTTTACATATTTCATCTCTCTAAAAAATATGATTTTATAGTACAGAATTGGGGCTGGCACCCTCAAAATACATATACGACCGATCATACAATAGTCACGACATATATGCTTATGGAACTGGATGTGTGTCATGATAGCATACTATGGAATTTGCAAGACACCAAAAGAGTCATACCCAAGCACATGGCACACCTACCACCTACCATTGCATTTCCCCTGGTAGATCCTCTACCTGAACCATGGGAGTCCTCTGTGTCAAACAAGATAGGTTTCCCTGCACGTTTGAAGCACTCTATCAACATCCCCTCCCACTGGTTCATCCCCCTGGTACCTCTGCCGATGTCGTGGAAGTATCTCTGGCTATCATGGACCTACGTCTATGTCACATACATGTTTAGTTAGTACCTGACATCATCCAAAAATATTTTTTTTTTCTTATACAAAAATACCAAAAAAAGAGACATTCAAAATTTTTTACATACCTATGTCTCCATAGATGGAGCTTGGTGGTAATGGAATGTCTGGATCTCCTCTGAAGTCAATTCCTACATAAGGGTAGTCCTCCAGAGCCATCACCTGTTGACTCCACTAGAAGAAAAACTCATCGTTGTAGGGTGTTGGCACCCAACCCGCCCCCTTCCACCTCATCACCTCGGTCCACCGTACCATGGCTGGATCGAAAGATCCATGTAGAACAATCTCAACTCTAGGGCCCAATCCTAGAACCCACTCGAAGAAAAAACTACATAGGATAGATGCGAACCCGAAGTTGCTCTTTATACTCAGTTTGTAGTCTGTCAGCTGGCTCTTCATGTTGGCCAATAGTGAGGTGCACCAGTTGTAAACCATGGGTCGCAAGCACTCCACTGAATAGAACATAAGTGGCCTCGATTCCGAGTGCAAAGAGGCCGACCCTGTGATCTGTGTCAACACTAGGAAAACAATCTTGAGAATCAGATTGTTGATCACTCTGATCGAGAGTTGGCTCCCTACCTTATCGGTCCCTTCAATGCAATGAGTGGATATGTAATCCTCTATGTTCATGCCACTCCCAACTCCCCGGGCTTTGAGGTTGACCACCTCACCCTGACACGACAATCCTGTCAAGAAGTAGATGTCCTCAACTTCAATCCTCAATGATTGTACATCAAGGTTGAAGGTATCAATATTGATGGTTATCCTTATTGATGGTTTCCTCACCTTTGTTAGTATTTTTTCCTTATTGCCTGCTATGCAGAGGGTATTTTTCATCTATCACTTGCATCTGGCACATGCAAAAGACGCACAGGGTCATTGATTCATGAACATGTTCTTCATCCCATTTCCTCCAAATCATCAAGATCCTTATTTATACCTCATGCTGAATGATGAGAGATGCCTCAATTCTCTCCTTTCAGTGGGTCTCCTTCCATCGAATTCAACCCATCTATTCTGGAAACGAGACCTAGAGTCCTATGAGTACCTAGAGGCTTGCAGTCATTAGTGGTAGGTTCTCCCGCCATTGACAGTTTGGAATACATCAATGTCTCCTAATCGATGGATTATTCAAGTGTTTGACCTCGAAAAATTTTATTCACACTTGTAAGAATGTACTCAGTGCCTTGATACCTACTTTCATTATCGATAGGTTGTCTTGCATTTGTTAATGGTATACCTTAATGATCAGTAATCAAATGAAGTCTCATTGCGTTCAACCTCAACTCCTTTATTCACACGATGTAGACTTGTACCTTTGTCGGATCGTGTAGAAGACTTGAAGACATCAGTTCATAGTTGCATCGTGTAGAAGACTTGAATAAATTCTGATCTACACTGACCTCTTCAAGGAATTTCGCAATGTATTTGCTTGGTCATATAAAGAGATGTCGGGAATCAACCCTCTGTAACAAACCCCAACCACCCACAGGCTAGGGTATGCCACCTTCAATCCAACCCCTGGACTTCTTTCTCTTACTGATACCTTTTAAATTAATAAGGATGCATAAAAGAAAGGATTTAACGACATGAACAACAATAACTAGAAAGCATGCATACTCTAAATATTCAATCATATGATAAATAAATAAACAAAGAAATACATTATATACAGATAAATAATACCATAACATAGAGAACTTATATTTATAAAATATAACACCAACTGGTTGCAGACCAAGGACGCTCCACCCACCTGTAGACACTACTGCTCCAAATCTCAAGAGCAGTGTCACCCCCGAGCCAGGGATATGAATCCACAAGGATGGTTCCAGAGTGTTACTTGGCTTCCCAAACTAGTCAACACTCAATATATCATAGAATTTCCCATCACTCACAACAATACAAGTACCCAAATCTCTTCTACCCAGCCTGCACCACCCAAGAGAATGGACCTCCACCCTTCTCTGCCATGCAGTCCCTCAGACAATCCTTCTCCTTATTTTGGGATCCAATGCAACTGATCCAGAATATCAATGTTGGAACTCTCAGGACTCATAGTTGTGAATAACGCTGGACATAGGCCAATGCATCTCAGACATGCAAGCCTCAAGTCATGGCTGGATTACACCAACGACCACTACATCCAACAAAACCGTGGCTAATATTTGACAGTTCATTTCCCTTTCCCAATCCAAGATGCGGATGAGGATGGATCAATGAGTTATAGGTAAGGATGGAATGAATGAACGAGTGAGCAAGTGAATGAATGCATAAAAATATAAAGGAGTGAATGAGCTATCAACCAACCCCCCCAACAGTCCAAGGGAGATTTATGTATTTCGTGGGGAATCAAGAACCTAATGGCCTCTCCCAAGAATCTCACATAATTGAACCCCTCCCTTATAAAAAAGGGTAAATAGAATAGGAAATAACATTTAGCCCCTCAATCCTCATCTCTTGTGGAATCACAACCCCCTATAACTCTAGGCCTTGTCCGTCTAGCAGCCAACGATTTGTTTATTATTAATAATGATGAAAACATTAAATTTCTTGGGCACACTGGCCTTTTAATAATTGTTTGGGAGCTCTGGCCTCTCAACATTGTAACAATACATTATTTAAAAGGAGGGTTTAGAACCCGGGGTGTTACATCCCCTCCCCCTTATTTTGGCACTGTCCTCAGTGCATATACAAAATAGAGATCAAAATCTCAAATTTTATTCAAAAAGATGCGGGTACTCTACCCGCATGGCATATTCATGCTCCCAGGTAGCATCTTTAGGACCGTATCAGGTCCACTAAGCTTTTACCAACTCTATAACTTGATTCCGGATCATTTTGACCTTTCTGTCCAATACCCGCATTGGATGAACCTGAAAATCTCCCTCTGTCTCTACCCGAATTAGATGCCAATCAATAACACTGTTAGGATCATGTACATATTTATTTAGTAAAGAGACATGAAATACATTATGCACATTCATGGAAGCATGCAATGCAAACATGTATGCAACTGGCCCTATTCTATCCCATATTTCAAATGGACAACAAAATATAGCTACCAGCTTTGTACAACTACCCAATTTCAAAGAGCTTTTGTTGGGCTTCACTTTCAAAAGTACATGCTCCCCTACTTTAAATTCTCTAGTTGTCCTATTCTTATCTGCATAAAATTTCTGTCTATCCTGAGCTACCTTTAAATTCTGCTTGATCTTAACCATCTGGTCTTCCATATCCTTGAGCAATTCTGGCCCAAGTACCACTCTATCTGCTGGGTTGTCCCAACTCATTAGAGTATTGCATTTCCTACCATACAAGGCTTAAAATGGGCTCATTCTCAATGAAGCTTGATACCCATTATTATATGCAAAATTGAACAAGTGCAAGTAATCTTCCCACTTAGATGGCTTATCCATCACATACATTCTCAGCATGTCTTCAATTATTCAGTTGACCCTCTCTATTTGTCCATCTGATTGGGGATGGTATGTTGTGCTAAAGTTTAGATTTGTACCAAATCCTTTAAACAATCCCCTCCAGAAATTGGAGGTAAACTTTGTATCTCTATTCGAGATGATTGTCCTAGGTATCCCATGCAACCTAGCAATATCTCTCATGTAAATTTCTGCAATATTAGCCACTGTATGTGTTGTCTTTACAGGAATAAAATGTGCAACCTTTATTAATTTGTCAAGCACCACCATGATTGAATCATGTTGCCTTGCTATCCTGGGTAATTTGGTTATGAAATCAATGGTTATCACGTCCCATTTCTTCTCTGGGATTGGTAATGGCCACAACAAACCTGCTGGGTGCCTATGCTAAGCCTTCACCTTTTGACATTCCATACATCAAGTGATGTAATCAACAACATCCTTTTTCATTCCTGGCCAAAAGAATTGGCTTCTTACTGCTGTAATTGTTTTCTAGTAATCGAGATGTCCAACATAAGGAACATCATGCATTTTCTTTAATACCAAATTTTTGAGTGCTTCGGAACTAGGAACATGGATTTTTGGCCCTCGACCAAGTTTTGAGGAAACATTGGTTGGGTTTGACCACTTTTTTACTTCAACAGGATGGTCAAAGATGGAGCACCCAGGCGGAGCTGAGATCGCAAGATCTCACTTGTTCTTTTGACCCAACAAGGGGTTCATTAGGGTTTGGGGTATTAGGGTTTATGGGATGTCGGCCCATGGGTTTATCCATGATTAGGCCTTTTTGTAAGCGAATGTAAAAGTATAAATAAGAAAAGATTGTAAGGTATAAGTAACCTAGTGAAAGAGGTGTAAGAAGCTAAGTGCAAGAGGAAAGTATTTTTGAGTTGCTTTGTGCAACAGACTGTGTATGTAAGGCTTTGTGCATAATAGAGGAGTTGGCTCTCTGCCTTGACCTGATTTTGGGAAGGTGGATCTAGTGCTTAGTGCACAGGTCACCTGTCCAGTGCGAAGCTTGGCTCTGTGGCTTAATGCACAAGAGTGAATGGATGTAAGATATTGAAGACTAATAAAGAAGAAGAAGCCGTTGGTGGATGTAGCCCCACACTGGGGTGAACCACGTAAATCTTGTGTTGATGGTTTTCTTTGTGCTGTAATGTTTATGATGTGAATCTACTTAGTACATTGAATGCTATAAATGATAGATATATATATGAATGTTTAATTCTTTGTATATGTTGAAAATGTTAGATCTGACTTATGATGCTAAGTGCGATGTGTATTTTTTGATTGTTACTGCATCGATCTATACTTAGGGTTTGATTTGGGATGTGAATAAAGATAATAAATTAATATACGTTGTTCCTAAGTACCTCGCGAAGTGTTGTAATGACAGATCTGTGTCCCATATTGGTTACAGACACTTGAGTCTTGTAACCCCACCTGCCTCTACCTCGGGTGAGACTTCACCTGCTTTGCAGGTGATGCCAAAAGGGTAGATATTTAGGATTTTGTTGGTGCACTGTTGAAGCGTTGAAACATGGGTCTGCCCCTGTGCCAACAAATGGTTCTATTGCTGGGACCTGAAGCTGTGATCACTGGGAATTGAAGCAAATAAAAGAGAATATTTGTGCGTAGATCTGCTATTGTAGTGTGCAACATTCTACTTGAATTGCGAAGCTCTAGGCTAAGAAAGAAACTCAATCTGAAGAAAAGAGGTAAGATCTCGAAAGAGGTAAAGATTTGTGCTTTGATAGAATAAGATAAGTGAATTTTTTTGTTTCAGAAGCATGAATCTAGGTATGTTTGATAGATTGTGTCCTAGTGTGAAATCTAGGGTGTAGTTAGAAGAAAGAGTTGATATAAATAAATTTGATAAGAATAGATAAATATATGTTATTCCTATGCATAGAAAGAAATCTTGGACTAACGAGTGGATGCAGGAACCTAGAAAGAATTTTTGTAGATTACAGGCTCAACACTGTGATCCTAGTGTGCAGTACATGAAAGGTTGGGGAACATTTAAGAGGAATAGAGGATTGACACTATGTTATAACTGTAGAAGACCGAGACATCTTGCCAATGAATGCCCTGGTGCAGGTCCTATTTGTCTTTGTTGTAAAATTGTTGATCATGAAGTTGAGGATTGTCCAAGAATGATTGCTAAAGTTGAAAGGATGAATATGAGACAAGAAAAATATCAAGAGAATAAGATCATGTTAAAGAATCATAGAAATCTCAGACTATGTTAGTACATTTAAAAAAAGCAATCAATGATCATAAAAATTCCAGTTTACCAGAGATCTTGCAAGAAAAACAACGCATAAGTACAAGAATAGGAGACTTCGACATAGACCATATCTTGGATGAGGAAACACAAGTGAATATTATGACAGAAAGCACTTGGGAAATTTTTGGGAAGCCTACTATGGTACCTTCATTGGGAATGATAGGATTGTTTAAAGGAAAAATGATAACCCTATGTGGAAGAGCTACTAATGTACCTGTTATCGTTCATGGAACATCGACTGAAGAGGAATTTGAAGTTATTAGGCTTATTGAGAACAATGCCCCTTTCCCCCTCTTACTAGGAAAGACTTGGATTGAGAAAGATCATATCAAAAGGAAATCAAAATAAGCTACAGAAAAGAAAAAGCAATAACTAAGGGATTTCATAGCTAGAAAAATAGATCGAATGATAGAAGAACGAGAAGTTAATTCGAAGCAACAGAAGACCAGGGAATTAGCTATCGAGGTTGAAATAACACAAGAAGGTTTGAAGGACCTATCCATACAAGAAAGAAGTATATCCACCCAGGAAATAGTAAGAGAAGGGATATTAGCTTCAAACCCTTTGAGAGCACATCAACAGTGCGAAGTCACTTTGCTATGAGAAGATAAGAATAAGAATGGAAAGAGAAATCCATAAACAGTTAGAGAGACTCAAATCATAGGAAAGAAGGAAAGGAAGCTCAGTAAGAAGAAGGCTAAGTTGGAAAAGATACAAGAAGTTGCAGAGAACAGATGGAAGATTTCATAGATTGGAACTTTGCAGGAGGCAGGCTATGAACCTCACCAGAACAACAGAACTGCGCAAAATGGGACTTCTCCCTAGAGAAGCTATATGACAGTTGGAGGAACCCATACTGTTAGAAAGACTCTCCGGAATGGATAGGAAACACATTTAGGGGTGGATAGATCGCCGTTAGACGTTGAGACCACGACATAAGGAACAAATTCGCATTGATTGAGGCATTGTTGTTCGTTGGAGGAATCCATTATGACACTTTCTTACTTAACCTGTTGGACACTGCGACGAGACCAATTTTTTCTACCCGTGATTATATGAGACAAGAAACAAAGTGATTGTGTGTGTCAAGATGTGCTATCATACCTCTCCATCTATTGTTTATCCCGATATCCATTCACCTACCCCGACTTATTTGTTAAAAACAAGAATGTCAACTGAGCACACCGAGCTAGAGAAATCTGTCAAAGAAGTCCTAAAGAAGTTTATGGATGATAAATCTATGTTTGAGGTAGTACATGCATCCTCGACTAGGGGACTGTATGCTTCCCCTTCAACTGGGTGTCGCTCGAAATGTGCCAGCCCCATGTCTGAGAAGTGAAGTAAGCACCGCGACAATCTGGATAATGTGAAGAAGATCCCATCGGTCTTATCAGATTATATCCCACCTTTGGTTGGCGCAGTTAATCAGGACAACATTCCGTGAGAATTCTAGTACACATTGATCATCGTGTACATCCCGAAGGGAATTCGAGTAGTTGGAACATAGCTAGGATAGATCCCTGCATTGAAGAACAATGACTTTAACCTTGGAGACAGAAAGAACTATGTGATGATTGCGCCCCATAGATATTTGATGAAGATGACTAGGAAGAAGCCTCGCATAGTCTCCCAGCCTTGGATAAAGGAGCTCTCATAGTCCACGATACTAAACATAATGAAGATCCTTCATTTTGGTCGACATCATAAGGTTAATAGTTTCATTAAACTCCTCTTATCGTGCTATCATGGAGGATATCTGTGGCTTGACAGGCACATTACTATGGATCTGACGCTGATCTACCTGATCATAGGACTGAGCATGCAGGGACCTGACCCTCAACATTTCTACCCGGGGAAGACCTCAGATCGCTCCCTGACACAACGCATTAAGGAGGCATACGAAGAAGTTGAGAAGGGAAAGTGAGGCTACAAGGTAGCCTCCATCTAGGATGGCATAGTTCGCCTAGTTTTCCAACTCATAGATGCCAAGATCATTAGAAAGAACCACCCCACATAGGTCACCCGTTTCATGGTGGACCTAGCAGGGAAATGCGTGGAGGGGATGCAAATGAATTGGGTGAGCTACCTCGTCAACGAACTCGAGAAAGACTGTCACAAAGCGCAGGATTAGGGATACGAGTTCCATTTCAGCTGGTTTCTTGTGTTGATCGCATTTGTCGCTTGGAAAATGATAGAGGGATCATCTTTTCCAGAAATTGAGCCATCAGAGCCACTTGCAGCTAGATTTTCTACCTTATGGTATACGAATGATATGTCGAAGAAATGGTAGTTGATATCAGTGTTCCATGCCTACTATCAACAACTGAAGGTTGCCATCGAGTATTTTCCGTGCATGACACCATGCACTCTACACCAGTACAGACCACTATCTAAGTTCCGCACAGATCCACACTTTATTTATATCACTGCATCCAGAGATGAGAGTAAGGAAGAATTACAGGCCTATTATAAGATGACTGACGAAGACATGGAACAGATCACAAAGGAGTGGCCAACAGAGTTCCTGGTACCAGTTAATAATGCAAAACTCTCTGACCCTAACATCATCGAAAGCCCCTTGGTCATTTGGTTTGAGCATGCAGGACAGAAAAGTGTGAAGAAGAAGAAAAAGGAGGAAGTTCAGAACATAGAGACTGATGAGGAGGACAATGCCTCAAAATAAAGTCAGGGATGATTTTAAGGATGGAAATTTATTTTCAAATGTTGAAACCTTGGCGAATCTTACTAATCCTCCATACGCTAACTATAAAATGTTTGGCGATAATTTTGTAAAAATATTCAAATTTCTAAGGATTTTATATATTTTGTATAAAGTTTTAGCAATTTTTAAGGTAAAATAATTTTATGCTATAGAATTTGGGTGAATCATTTTTAGAATAGTGAATATGTTTTTGGGGAAAAACATGGAAAATTAGACCATGAACGAAATTTAGCCCCTAAAATCATCCCTAAATAAAATAGACCTGGCTCTCCTGCAGGAGGAGGAGGAGATGAAGTAAATTAAGAAGTAGGAGGGGAAGAAGGAGAAAAACAAGGAGAAGGTGAAGCTACACCGCCAAAGTATCCCCCTACCGAGGTAGAAACATTGAATAAGAGGAAGGTTTCTTCGCATAAACCTTCAACAAGAAAGAAGACTCGCACCATTAAGCCCTAGCTAGAGGCTATACTCACAAAGGATGACATTGATCTAGTCCACAGAGAAATGGAGGATGCGTCTGAGGAACTATTACAGAGATATGGTGCGAAGAAATAAGAGTTGTACATAAGATTTGAGAAGGAACTGAAGGAAATTCAGCGAGCCATTCAATTGAGCCACGTAGTACCTATTGTGCCTTCCTTGTCAGAGATTGCAGAGTTGGGGGATGAACCACCCCAACTTCAAAGAATTGTAGATCCAATAGAGGCTTGGTCTCAACGAGTCTAAGAAGAAAAGGAATAGGCCACAAAATCCTTGAAGAAAGAAAAAAAGGAGATCTTGGAGCAACTAAGAGTTGCGCAGTACTATGTAACTGCATATGAAAATGAGAAAGATGAGTTCCGGGAGATACTCGAGGAGGAAAAAGAGAATATACAAAGATAAAATGACCAGCCACTCACAAAGAAGATTGCATTCAAGGAAGTGGTGAGCAAAACACTTCGATTTGTGCCAGGATTAGCACAGGAGGAAAATGAGGCAGTCGAATCTCAAGTGATGAAGCTCGATGAGGCCATCCAACAACTTCAAGAAAGGGTAACATAGTTGGAGATCCAAGAAGTTTCGAACAATCCACAAGAATTACGTGACCAGAGGGAGGAAGCCGCTAAGAGCGCAATGGAAAGGATCAGAGTCCTCGCCTCAAAATGCAAGCATTTAAGCAATAGATATGTGTAGACCTATGAATGCCTCATGAAAGAACCATAACTTAGGAAGTTAGAAGTGCAACTACAGGCACTGAAATTACAAGCACAGATGAAGTCACTCACTACAATCGAGAGAATGAAGAGATCACAATAACAACGCACGGTCCAACAACAAATTACTGCCATCTAGGGAAGAGTAATGGAAGTCACACCGAGGCTACAACCGGTGCAGGGTGAAGCCTGCATGGTGTTTGAAGAGATCAAAGGAAAAGGTTCACAACTGGACCAAGTGGTTGCGATAGTGGAACAATGCCTGGAAGGGCCTGTTATAGATAAATTGATCTAGGAGTTTGCTGAGAAGGAATCTCAGGTGAAGTAGTGGGTGGAGGCATCTTGAGATAAGCTCAAGGCCTTCGAAGCAACGTTGACCAAATCTGAGTGACTCGGGATGAGTCATAAGTGAGTGTTGGGGGGTTGCTGGCCCTCGATCAATTTTTGAGGAAACATTGGTCGAGTTTGACCACTTTTTTACTTCGACAGGCTGGTTGAAGATGGAGCGCCCAAGCGGAGTTGAGATCGCAGGATCTCACTTGTTTTGTGGACCCAACAAGGGGTTCATTAGGGTTTTGGGTATTGGGGTTTATGGGATGTCGGCCCATGGGTTTACCCATGATTAGGCCTTTTTGTAAGATAATGTAAAAGTATAAATAAGAAAATATCGTAAGGTAGAAGTAACCTAGTGAAAGAGGTGTAAGTAGCTAAGTGCAAAAGGAAAGTATTTCTGAGTTGCTTTGTGCAACAAACTATGTATGTAAGACTTTGTGCATAATAGAGGAGTTGGCTCTGTGCCTTGACCTGATTTTGGGAAGGTGGATCTGGTGCTTAGTGTGTAGATCACCTGCCCAGTGTGAATCTTGCCTCTATGGCTTAGTGCACAGGAGCGGATGGATGTACGAGATTGAAGACTAATAAAGAAGAAGAAGTCGTTGGTGGACGTAGCCCCACACTGGGGTGAACCACGTAAATATTGTGATGATGGTTTTCTTTGTGCTGTAATGTTTATGCTGTGAATCTACTTAGTGCATTGAATGTTATAAATGATAGATAGATCTATGAATGTTTAATGTTTTGTATATGTTAAATGTATTAGATCTGAGTTATAATGCTAAGTGCAATGTGTATTTTTTCATTATTACTACATCGATCTGTACTTAGGGCTTGATACATGATGTGAATAAAGATAATAAATTAATATACATTGTTCATAAGTACCCTGTGAAGTGTTGTAATCACAAATCTATGTCCCAACTTGGTTACAAACACCTAAGTCTTGTAACCCCCCTACCTCTACCTCGGGTGAGACTTCACCTACTTCGCAGGTGATGCCGAAAGGGTCGATATTTAGGGTTTTGTTAGTGCTTTGTTGAAGTGTTGAACCCTGTGTCTTCCCCTGTTCCAACATAGATTCTATTCTTATTCATGATTAATCCATCTTCCTTTATCTCACACTCCTTTGTTTGTTGTTGTACATCTCCTTACTGTAAGATTTCCTTTACTTGTAGGTAATGTCGATCTGTAACAAGACCATCTAAAATTATGCTCTTCAAGTCTGACTGATGCATACTGACAATAGTAGCATGCATGAGATGCACTCTTCTACTAAGTGCATCAACAACTTTATTCTCCTTTCCTTTGATATTCTTGATATCGAGGTCATATTCACTTAAAAATTCTAGCCATATTGTTTTCCAAGAATTCAAGGTTGGTTGTTCAAAAAGATACTCCAGGACAATGTGGTCTATCCTTAATTCAAATCTCTTCCCCATGAGATAATT
>WSFP011409478.1:0-24858 GCA_009831015.1 Picea engelmannii
GTGTTTCATCTCCTAGGGTTAGGTTTTTGGATGTTTAGGGTTTTCCATTGTTTCTCAATAATATATAGGCCTTCAAGCCTCATTGTAACATAGAGTTAAGAATCCAGTAGCCGCCACATCTCTTCTCAGAGATAATCTACTAGCGCCCTAGCTATTTTATTTCCATTCTATATGTAAGCATATTTCAGTCATTTGTTGTTAATGAAATGCAGTTTTATTTCCGCTACATCTCTGCGTTTATGGGTATTTATGTATTTCATTGTGTTCCTGCATAAATCTGGATCAGTGGTATCAGAGTAGTCTACTCTTTCTAGATCCTTCTTTGCATGTCCCCAACGAGGTCAGGGTATAAGGAGTTAGGTCTCGATCTGGTTGAACTATTGCATGATCAGCCTCGTAAACTTTGACGGCCATCCATGGGGGAAGAAATGAAAGATGAGGGAGAAGGAGATCCTATCAAATTATTGCTCGAGGAGGCCCTCAAGAAACAAAGGAATGCAATTATGGACAACTTTTCCCAGATCCTTCAATGATTGCCCACTAGCAGCGCATCTACATTCAGCAGCCACTCTGGAGGCACCACTCCTTTTAAGGTACAAGTAAACTTTGACATTCCCATATTTGAGGGACAAATAGATGTAGATGTTGTAGATAGATGGTTGAATCTGTTAGAAGGATATTTCTCGGTTCATGACTTTTTCGACCGAGAAAGGATTATTTTTTCACTCCTTAAAGTCGTCCCCCATGTCAAGGACTGGTGCGAAACCTACTGGGAGCAACAGAGTGAGGGGGAACCCTCTCTATTCTCAGTCGCACCCACTTGGAATTATTTCTGAGACACCATCAAGGAACAATATTATCCTGTGGTGAGTTATGAGGACAAATACATACAATGGACTACACTACGACAGCAAAGGGACCAAGATGTGCATGAGCTAACGAATCTGTTTCATACCCTATGCACAAAGTTGGGTATCAAAGATTCATAGAAACATTCGGTGTTAAAGTACCGCAGTTGTCTGCATATATACATTCAGGAGGAAATGGAGTTCCTCGTCATCTCCTCGCTTGGTGCGGCATACCAGTATGCTTCCAAGATTGAGCAGAACTTCAAATAGAAGAAGCGAGACTTTGGGTCTATGAATCAGAAGCAAGGGAAAGGTACCCCCAAGCTGCCAAACAAAGGACCAAGCCAAGGTGGGGTGGCCCAGGACAACCCGCCAAAGCCACAAGAAAATAACAACACCACGAAGACAAAAAAGGACATGGGGAAGTGGTGTGAGTTCCATAAGTGTTCCACTCACAACACAAGTGAGTGTCAAGCCAAGAAGTCACTAGTAGTCGAGTTTAAGGCTTTTGAATAGAATGCAGGCTCCGACTCTAAATCAGAACTCGACAAGGGGAATGATAGGGGGAAGCTGATTATCAATGTGGAGCCCAATGCCACCTTTTCCACCACAAAGATCCAGAAGAAGGAACCAGAAGATCCAGAGGAAGCAGAGCGCCTCTTCCATTACCAGATGTGGGTAAAGGGTTCCCCGTTGTAGTTCATTGTTGACAGCAGGAGCCAGAAGAAACTTATCTCAGTAGAGGTCATGAAACAATTGGGCTTGCTGACCATAGCACACCCACAACCATACACCATCGGGTGGTTGCACCAAGGATGGGACCTCCACGTCATCCAAAAATGTTGCCTTCCCTATAGCATGAAGCCCTTCACGGGTGAGGTATTATGTGACATTTCTCCTCTTGATGTTTCCAATGTATTATTAGGCCAACCGTACTTGTGGAAGCGACATGTTGTGTATGAGTCCAGGCCTCATGTTGTTATTATTACTTTGGGCAATAAGTTGTACAGGATACTAGAAATAGCACCCCCTACATCCATCTCTTTGGTTATTGCAAAACAATGCAGTAAGCTCATTGCCAAAACCAGGAAAAAAAAATTCCTGATGATCTGCCCTCAGGGAAAGAAGAAGATTGTGGCCATGAACTCCAGACAGGGCCCCTCTTCATGATAGAAACAGATGGATAAGGTCATGGAGGAGTACGAGGACATCTTCACCTCCCCCACAGGGGTGCCTCTACACTTTCAGGTCAAGCACCCCATCGATCTAACCCCAGGTGTGTCGTTCCCCAATGAACCAACCTATCGGTGCTCTGTTCTGGAGAATGAAGAAATCAAGAGGCAGATTCAAGAGCTATTGTAGAAAGGTCACATCCGGCCAAGTTCATTTCCCTGTGGGATCCCGATCATGCTCGTGTAGAAGAAGGATGGAACTTGGAGACTCTGCATTGACTATTGAGCATTGAACAAGATCATTGTCCGGAATAGGTACCCGATCCCACAGATTAATGACCTTCTGGACCAACTCAAGGGGGTGAAATATTTCAGCAAGATGGACTTGAAGTTTGGGTATCACCAGGTACCAATCGAACCCTCTGATGTGTGGAAGACTGCCTTCAAATCCAAGGAGGGCCTTTTCGAATGGATGTCCATGCCTTTCGGGTTGACGAATTCCCCTACAACCTTCATGAGGATAATGGAAGACATCTTGCAACCATTCACCAACTCATTTGTAGTGGTGTACTTGGATGAAATTATGATCTTCATCCAGACTTGGGAAGAGCACCTCAACCACATTCGACAGGTCCTCCAAACACTGCGGCAACACAATTTGTGTGTCGATTTGGAGAAGTGCACTTTTGGCATGACCCAGGTTCAGTATCTGGGATACATTATTGATGAGAGGGGTGTGCATGTGGATCCATCCATGATTCAAGTCATTCGGGATTGGGCATCCCCAACCACCCTAACAGAGCTCTGCAGCTTTTTGGGTCTTGCCAATTTCTACCATAGGTTAATGTTGGGAGTCTCTCATATCACTTGGCCCTTGAGTCAAGTCACCAAGGGAGGAGTGAAAGAAAACTTATTTTGGTTTGAATCTCAACAGAAGGCATTCGAAGAGTTGAAGCATCGCCTCTACTCTGCACCAGTGCTCACATTACCAGAATTGCAACAACCATTTGAGATCGAGACAGATGCCTCTGACTATGCTATTGGGGAGGTCCTTACTCAACATGGGCATCCAGTGGCATATCATAGTGAGACACTTTCCGACACAGTACATAAGTATCCCACTTATGACAAAGAGATGTATTCCATTGTGCAGGCTTCCCGACAATGGAAGCATTACATTTTGGGAAAGGAAATGGTCATCCACACAGACCACCAACCCTTGCAGTTCATACAGACATAAGGGAAGTTCCAGAACGATCACCATCAGAAGTGGTCCACATACCTGCAACAATTTCATTTGAACATTAAGTACAAGAAAGGAAGCACCAATAATTTTGCAGACTACCTCAGCCTACCACCTATCATGGCGCTAACCATGGTGCTCAACTCTTGTGGGCACGAGACTTTCGATTGGCTGCTTCTCTACAAAAGTGATCCAAAATTCAGCCACACATACAATACGCTCTTGGAGGGAAAGCAAGTTCCTAATTTTCACCTCCAGGATGCCCTGCTATGTCACCTAGGAAACATTTGTGTTCCTTCAAGTGAGCGTGCCAAGATGATTTGGCAGGCGCACTACAGTCGGGTCGCTAGGCATTTCAGGGTCAAGAAAATTGTGGCAGTACTACAAAAGTATTTCTATTGGATTAACTTTCGACAGGATATCGGGAAGAACATCAAGTCCTGCACTGCTTACGACATTGCCAAACTGACCATGAAAAAGCAAGGCCTCTATACTCCATTGCCTACCCCTAGTCGGCCTTGGGAATCCATCTCCATGGATTACATGTCAGGCCTTCCTTCTACTAAGAATGGAAATGAATTTTTTTTTGTGGTCGTTGACAAATTCTCGAAGATGTCCATTATGATGGCATGTAAGAAGAATATCACGGCAAAAGCCACTACTAAAATCTTCTTTGAATGAGTGTGGGTACACTTTGGGATCCCACAGTCTATCATCTAATATCGAGATAGAAGGTTCCTCAGTACATTTTGGTCCAACCTCTGGTCGAACATTTGATGCCAAAAAAAGTCATTTAGGGCCTCAAAACGGCTCCGGAAGTTCAGGACCCGAAAAACTACTAAAAATAGTAAATGGTGCTACAATTAAGGAAACTGGAAAACTGAAACAAACAATGGTGTGGGTCCAAGTGGAATAGGCGGGTGGCCACCAATATCCACCTGGATTACCATCTCAGTCTTAGTTTTTAATTTTCCAGATGCCATCATATTGTATTCTATTTCTATGGTATTGACCTGCATCCCTGCTAATGTGGCAGATATTCTTTCTCTTAAGAGGAGAGAAAATTCAGGTTCAAATGCTCCTGCAAAAGTTACCTTTGCAGCAAGTTGAGAGGGTTTGACCTCAGCTAGGATTTTATTGTACAGTTTGTTGAACCTTTGAATAAATTCGAGAACTGATTCAGAATTATTTTTTCTTAAAGCCCTGAATCCGGTCAAATAATAGAGATGGTCCTTCTTCTCTCCCCATTGTCTTAGGAAGGAACTTTCTAACTCATCATAGGACTGTATGGAACCTACCAAGAGTCCTCGAAACTAGGTTCTCACTTGTCCTTTGAAGCTTTGTACTAACAGTCTTGAGTAGACATCTTCATGTTCAATCCTCAGGATATCATCAAACTGATCAAAAAAGGATATGTGCTCAGTTGCGGTTAAATCTCCCTCTCCCATGAATTTTGGTAGGTTTTTCGTATAATTCTCGGGAAAATCATGAAGGGGGGAAGGGAGGACCAAGGGAGCATATTTGGCATCTACCTTGGCAAATATTCTAGGGGGTGGAGGTTTTCCTTGACCACCTACTCCTCCAGCGCCACCCCCTCCAGCAGTACCTCCTCCAGCAGTAGCCATTGGAAGTCTAGGGGATGAACTTCGGGAGTTAAAAACGGGATTTTCAAAAACTTTGAGGGACTGAAGTAGTGACCTTTCGACTACTTCGGGATGTGGTGAAGGAAGTTCTGGGAAGAGGTTGTTAGTAGATGAAAAATCTAGAAGAGGAGGAAAAGGGAAATTTGGGTTGGTTTCCTCAAACTTACAAGATGTATATATACGAGAATCGATAGGGGATGAATCAAGGTATAAAATATTTTCTTTAGAGCTTCAAGAAATTAGAACCTTTATTTTGGACGAGGTTACAATCGGCAGAATATCAACGAAGACAAGTATCAAATGGGGTCTTTTGTTCTGACTGGTAGGAGTATCATTCAAGTCAATCTCAACTTTTATCTCGGGAATAATCACCTATGGATTCTCAAGCTTAGCCTCGGGTTTACTAGTTGATGCCTCCACAGAGGTTACTTGTTTAAAACTTACTTCATGGGTTAGTTCTTCGATCTAAACTTTAGTGTTAACTTGCGTAACTTTGGGTTGATATACTTTACCTACTGACGCAGTAGTCGATTTGAGGTATCCATTTGGTTTTAATAGATTTTTGGGATCTAATACTGGTGTGGTTTGCTTATCGTCTAGATCTTTTCTGGTATTTTTTCGACCAAATGCCTATTTTATCTACGGTGGAGTCACCAAGTGAAAAATAAAAATAATCCTTACTTATGTATTCAATCTTTGTTCACCATCAAAGATAGAAATTTACCTTGTCATTTTCCCAAGGGAAAATAACTTTGTTTCTCCGTCCCCAGCAACGACGCCAAAAAGATGTTGTTCCTGAGATTAAACTTAAGGCTCAAAGATTAATGTCAAGCATCAGGAAAGTTTTAAAGAGTGTTTTTTCTACCTTTAGTTATATAAGAAAAAATCTTAAATGAAATTAATAATAGAACATTACAGAGGTCGTATTTTGTTTTCAGATTCACAATTAAAATATCAAATGGTGTGGGAGAAACTTACAAAACTGTTAAACAAAGTAAGGCATCAATTACTGAAGAGTCTCACCTTGTTGTAGCAGAAGAAAAGTGGAGAATGCACTCTTGAACAAGATATAAAATGCATCAATTCAAATAGCTTATAGGTCTTGTATTACTTACAACAATTACAGAGGAAAAACTGCTCACTTAGCGAATTAATAAGATAATATGATTACAGTAGTTGTGATACTAAATTGCAATCAATCACTTATCAAGAATTACATAAGGAAATTCAGATATATGGAAATACAGGAGAAACACACAACTCAAACTAAACAAAATTTGGAATCTCTGTCTGCACTTGTATTAATACTCAAAAAAGGAGAGTTTTCTCTATTACATCCGGCAAGAAGCAGCCTTGAAAAGATCTTGAATCTGTGTATTTATACAAAATTTGTCACAACTCAAAACGACTGGACTTCTTACAATATTTAACTAAGATAAACTATATCTGAAATGAAATGAGAGGGTGTAAAATCTTATGGGCTTCACTGGCATTTTCTTTTGTCTCTTCACCTACTGGGAGAAACACTTCTTTAGAGGGAGAAGGTTAATCGAATGGATAGATTTGCATGGTTCGTCAAGGAATGGATAACGAACTTAGGAAAAAGTAAGCATCCGTGGAAAAATGAAAGTGAAATGGAGGTAAGAGGGGTAACCGATGTGGAAGGTGTGACAAGCTGGAGGGTGAACGGGATACATGATGTGGATGATAGGTGTTTCTCCAGCCTCCTTTTATGTTTCTCAATTTTTCGGGGGCACGAGGGGGTGGTTTGAAGTAAACCGCATTTCATCCCGCAATACATCGGGTGATGCCACTTAGCTCTCTTACTATACCACAGTTTCAATTGCGGGACCACTCAAGAATTTTATCGTTCAAGCATGTTAAGTCCCCACAATAAAACGTGATCATTGATCTGGTCGCGATCTGCGATTTGGGTGCAACAACTAAGTTTAGCGCCATTGCTAAGGTTTATCCACCTGCCAACTTTAGGATCATTCTAAGCACGCTTGGATATGGCGCTACTTTGGCACTGAACAAGAACACTTCTCGAAGGATGATCTAATGCAATGGTCTGACGTCACTATGATGATGTGTCATGAAAAGAGAAGTGACATGTGTCTGCACCAGCTGGATGATAGGTGTCGTCACTGATGAGAGTGCCACATGTCTGAACTAATGACTTCCACATACTTTGGAACTTCATAGCTCAGGGGTGATTTTCATGTAGAGCTAGAGCTCTGAAGTGGATGATGATCGTCGATTTGAAGAGGACACAAGGAAAAGATCTATGAAATCCGGGAGAAGCTGCTTTAGAGGAAAACAGGAGGGGGGAAGTTGAAACTCCCCAATCCCGGATTCCTGAAGTGAATATTGACTGTTCGTTCTCGAGGATGCGTGGCGCCTGATCTGCAACTTCGGGGCTTCTATCTAGGGCTAGACCTCGTGCAAATTTGACATGTCGAATACTCGTGAGCCTCTGATTTCCATGATCCATTAAAATTCGGCGGTCAATCTTTGCAGAATGAGATAAGCACCCAAATTTAAGCTCAGGTCATAACTCTTGGTCATATGTAGAGAATATAGAGTGAATTTCGTGCAATTCATGTCCGTCGATCTGAGCAGGGGACATGTGTCAGACGATCCAAGAATTCATCTATTTCATACTCCGAGAGGAGGTAAGCAGTGTTGAGTAAAGAAATCCCAAAGTCCATCTAGACCGTTGATCGAAGTGGACGCATGTCGACAGATATGACACTTCAGAAGGTTTGTGTTGTTATGCATTTCAAAACTCCCGAAGCCCAAAGTTTTGAAGTAAATCTCCACCGTTGAAATCAAAAGGACACATGGTGCTAGATCTCTCCACTTCGAGGATTTAGCACTTCGTAAGAAATTTGAATGTGTGAAGCGAGAATTCCCGAAGTCCCGAAGCCCGGAGTTCCGAAGTAAATATCCTTCGTTGAAATCAAAAGGACACATGGCGCCAGATCTCTCACTTTAGGAATAACCACTTTGGAAGAATGTTAAATGTGTGAAGCGAGAATTCCCGAAGTCCTAAAGCCTGGAGTTCCGAAGTAAATCTTTGTCATTGAAATCAAAAGGACATGTAGCGCCAGATCTCTCCACTTCAGGGATTTATCACTCCAGAGAGTCTGTTTTCCCTTTTTCTATCCATTTATCCCTTTCCCTGCTATATTTGGTCCCTTTCTTAGTTTATCCATCTTTTGAACTGGTTTATCATTCCGCTAGATTCTGAAACCTAATCCATCAAGTTTTCTTGGAATTTTTCGTGGCGCCATAAGATTAGCCTGCCTTCAATCAAGAGAGGTCTATAATCTCTTCACTGAATAAAATTGTTAATCGCAATTCAGATCATGAACTTTAACCAATCATACATATCATTAATACTTCATCATTCGTGAGCTTTAGATGAGATAGAGTGAAAATTCCCCGAATCCTAGGTCTGGGAAGGTTAATTCTTGGATAATCGCTTTTAAGCTCTTAATTAATCATATTTAACAAGGTGTGTCAATTTTGAGTGTTTCAGGAGTTCAGACTTTAGTAATTTTAGATCTAGATTGAAAGGAAATTCCCGAAACCTGAAACTGCGAAGTGATTAATTATCTAGTAAAACTCTTAATTAATCATATTTAACTTTAATCATTTCGGAAATTTAGACTTCGAATATTTTAGAATATGATACTGGGTAAGCGTCCGAACTCCAAAGTGTGAATTCATTAATTATCTCTTGATCATAATTAACTTAATTAATTAACATTTAATACTTTGGCATTTTGATATTTCGATGATTCGAAGTTCGAAGCTTTTATCGTTAAGACTTATAGAATCGCCCAAAGAGCGAAGCTCTGAAGAGACCTTTAGTGATTTGCCTCTTTAAAATTCAGACGGCTCCAAAACTTAGGAGTTATTAGTGTCATTCGATCAAAAAAGGGGAAACTCATCAACGGTGGATATTGTGCGCTCCCTACTATTAATTGACCAGAAATGAATTTGATTTAAAATTCGAAAGTTATTTTCTAAGTTATCGTTTTGGGAAAGATTATATTTTTCATGAAGTGGAGAATGAAAAGATCAAAATTTCAGGATTATATGTGTTCCAACATGTCTTACCCTTGTTTTTTTTTTATGGTACATGTCATGCCCTCATTCTGGACATATATCTTTGTCTGCATATTTGTTTCTATATAGAATACAATCATTCAGACATGCATTGTATGATATGTACTCAACACTCAACATTTTCAGTATTTTCTTTGCCTCTGCACAACTATCAAGAAAACGATTATCACTCAGAAGTACCTTATCTTTGAGTCACCTACAATTAGTTGGAATTATAAATTTACATTGTCATTAAACATGAATAAAATCATCCCTTTTCTTCCTTCATTGTGTGACAATATTCCTTAAAATTTTAGGGGAATTAATGGTTAGTTACCTCAAAAGTGTCGAGAAACACATGTCTGACATACCATACATTTTTTTCAATCTGTACAGTAACATTGTTTTCCCTAGCTGGGTAGACCTTGCAGACTCTTGTACTGGACCAAATAGAGGGGTGGTGGAAGCAAATTGCAGGATTTCGTAGAAGATATCTTCGACATCAACGTCATCCCCTAGTTCATTTTGTTGGAATGCATCTAACAACATTCCCTCCATGGCCTGGGTATCCTGCAATAAATCATCCATACCAACCTCTATATCATCGTCGTCATCCCCAACAGGTGAAGAACTAGTATTATTGTCGAGGTTTTGAATTGGTGACACAGGATGTAGTGGGAATTGAATAGGTGGTTGTTTCAACCATTCTCAATATGCTACCTCTCCGAGATCTTTTCATTCAGAAACAAGATTGTGACTTGACATTGTAGTGGGGTGCAATGGTAGATGGTGGACAGGTCCCTCGCCATCAAAATCCTAATAGTAAAAATATTGAACATTACATCGATAATATCAGTAACAAAATTATTTTAATATGTTCAAACATTATACCAAACACTTATTAGAATGATGAACATGTTTTCCCAATAATAAACTTGAAACCAACCCCTTTATAAAAAAAATGTCGAATTAAGAAACACATTTTCATAAGTTCCATTGAAAATCCAAAAACACAATTACTCAATCATCTTTTTCTTACCCCCTACGGGGTTGTCTAGATAAAAGATATCAAATTCACAGTGTAATATCTTTGACCTAGTTTGGTTGTTGGAAGATGCCATGTTAGGATTGGTAGGGTAAAGAAGTTGTCCATTTTCATCAAACATCTGCTTGCGGTATCTTTCTCTTGATAAGAGCTTGTGGAATTTTGGGACCATGGGAGTATCTTGAGAATATGAAATCGATCATGAATCTTGATCCTGCAAAATTCAATGAACAATTATTAATCTACACCTAATTACATAACATGAATTCAATGAGATAAATGAATTATCAATAAAATCTAGAAGTACTACAATCGGCATGAGAGAACTTGAAGGAATTCCAAAGATACGGAATGAGGCGGCACTAGAATTTGAAGAATTGACCATTTGATATTATAATTATTTTTTTCTTGCATTTGATCCAAAACCATCATCTTGGGTAGCATAGAACTATATAACTTCAAAAATAACATCGAATAAATTTTATAACTTGAAAACACACTTTAAAAATCATTGTTTTTTTCTACATTATCATTGCTTTTTTATTCCCAACTATACAAGAAATCTCAATCTGGATTTACAAAATATGAAATAGTTACTCGATCTCAATCTGGTTTCATAGTTACATTATCATTGCTTTTTTATTATAGTGAACTCGGGTTGCCTAACAAATGAAACCCGAGTTCAATACCCTTACAATGTGTTTAGTTGGGAGAAGACACCCAAAAAATCCCTCCATGTTAAGGGTTGGTGCGGCCCAGGCCGGGTATGATCCCAGAGTAATTTTGACAACTTAAATGCCCCTAGGTTGTGGTTTCTTATCCAACGGTTTAAATTTTGGCCCCGCAAGTGATGGGAATTTCTAACAAAAAAAATGTATTGGAAGCCTAATTTTCTCACTGTTCATTTACTTTCTCCTTCTATATTTCACAAGAAGAAATTTTTTTAAGCACAACTTCTTTATAGGGCTTGTTTATTTATATATGGGAGTTTCCTATCCATTGCAATGAACCACTAATTGCATTGGATCCCAAACCATCCTGTCGTTGTCAAAAAAAAAAAAATGCCTTTGCAGTGACCGATGTGCTCTATACATAGTAAGTCTACCGACGCATATTTGTTTATAATTAGCATCTCTTTACTTCAATTCAAAATATTATTAAAAAATCTTTTTCGTGGTCGGCAATGCACATTTTACCTAAATACGCATCAGGGCGCATTGTTTACAAAGTGCAACATTGAGTTTAGAATGGAAAAATTATTGTTTTTATATGGAAATCGTCATTTCTTAAATTTGTTTACTGCTCGATGATGCGTAATAAATAGTACTTAAGAAGTTTTTTTTTTCTTAATTCATAAAGCAACAGTTGAATACAAAACTTTGTAAAACATTTTCAATTTTACAATAACATTGTTATACCATACCGGTGTGTATATATATGTTTGACGCACCAGTGTGTATAAATATTGTTGACACCCTAATTCTAATTATCTTAGTATATGCACCGGGATCTTTTTTTTTTAATAATAATTTTTATATCTTTTCTTTTCAATGAGATTTTGAAAATTCCAAGGGACAAACAAGGGGAAAACCAAGACATGTCGGTAGGGATTTCCAAAAAAGTGTAGAAGAAGATGTTAAAATAAATGCACATAATTGTTTTGCAAGAGGAGCCATCCCAACTACAATGTGCATCAGAGGTATGTAATCATTTATTTATTCTTTTATGTACGTCAAATTTAAGTATCACGTGAAATACTACTTTTCAATTGTTTTGTCACAGAAAAAATAAATAAATAAATAATCCATTCAACACATAAGATAGGACGGCAATGAATAAAAGGATTGGTCGCAAACTTTGTGAGTATTTACATTTTCGGTCTTTCTTAAGATTTCATGTTTGTTGTGATATTTATATTTAAATAATTATTTTACACTTATCCATGGATGTCTTCTACTAGGTGTTAACATAAAAAGAGGAACCAACCCATGAATTCATAAACATTGGGTTAAGTATGGATTGTGAGTATATGTTGAAGAATGAAAGTTTAATTGAACAATTTGTAAGTAGCTATGTTTTTTAACTTCCCTTGTTTTATAATTAATGAAAAATAAATAAAAATTTATATTGATTATATCGACTGTGCTTTGTCGTGTCGTATTAAACATGAAGGAATCAAAGTATGGAATGCAGACGTCAGAGGATATTTTGAGAGAATTCATGAAGCATGTCTTCAAAAGAATGTGTATTGTTTATGAAAGATTTGGTGATAAGGTATGTTTTTTTATTTATGAAATCATGTATATTCTACTATATATAAATGTAGGTATACTTATTACAATTTATTTCTATGTTTGTAGATGGAAGAAGAAGGGGCGAAACATAAAAAATAAATTGATCAAGAAAACATTGTGTTAAAAAAACAAAGTACAATATCGCCTACAAATGATGAAGAAATGAAGGCATGCACGCAATGTCAACAATTCAACTGATGAATGACAATCAATATAATTGAATGTTACCGCAAGTTGTATGTTTTGGAATATTTTTCTTTGAAAATCAAGGATTTTGTTTAATGTACTTGACATATTGTCCCAATGAGGACATGTTACCAATAAGTGTAACAATTACAAATTGGTTGCAATTTGATTATTGTATTGAACCTTTACATTGCCCCTTTTTGTATGACAATGGGTCTCTTATTCATATATAATAAAATGAGTTTCTTATTTCAATGCATTGTCGAATGTTGTAAAATATTGTGTTCCTGAATAATTAATATGTGGATGATTTACATTATTACAAATAACAAAAGTTTAATTGGTTGGATAAAGCATTAAAGCAATCATTATATCGAAATGCAATAACAAAAATCTAAAACAATATTATTATAAAAAATATTTGATTTTGAAATGATTAATTGAATTTTTGTAAAAAATAATGAATTAATGTGTGTGTGTGTGTGTGTGTGTGTGTGTGTGTGTGTGTGTCATTTCATTGTATGTTTTGAACTCACTAGATAGTGTGTGCCATAATATAGACATTGGTTCATTTTGGGGAGTCATACGCACCATTACATATTAATTATAATAATGCATCGATATGTAATATTGAGAAAACACACCATTCTGTAAACGATATAACGTACAATAATATTTATCATTTCATAATTGTATGGTACTCACATTTGAAATATATATTGGGGCACTAAAAATAATTTATGTTCGATGCATTAAGTTTATTATACGCATCGTTATTCTAAATATTATTTACACACATGTTCCTTTACTAAAGTATATGCATCGGTGCATACTAAAAATAATGGTGGCGAAATATCACCTCGAATATTCGAAATTTCACTACCCTTTGGTGCACATGGTAAAAACAGATACCAGTATGTACTAATTACAAAATCATTGGAGCACATGCTATATTAAACGCATCGGGTCTCAGGATAACTTGATCTCACCGAGGATAAATTTAACTTAAATGCACTAGGGTGGAAAAATTCTAAAGCGCACTGGTGCTTCATACGAAAATAACGCAAAACTGCAACGTAGTAATTATAAGAGCATCAATGCTCTCCATATGATGAAAAAGGTGGTACCAATATGCAATAGTTATAAACATATCGAGACATTTTTTATTATATTAAGATCTGGGGTGTTTTTATTATATTAATGTATCAGTGTGGTTTATTACAGAAACGTCTCGATGCATGTTTTTCAATAACGCACTAGTGTGTTTTGACATGAGTAGCACCGGAAAAAAAAACCTCCTCTACAACCTTCGTCCACCCAATTTTTTTTAGTTATATGGAACCTCTGCTAAAAACTTCGAAACCAATAGAGGAGGTTGTAGCAAAGGTGTTTTTGAAAAACTTTCTAAATTTTGTAACACTATAAACCTCCACAAAAACCTTTGCTAGAAGGTGTCCTTCGTATAGTGTATGATCCCTATTAGATCATACAATGCATTGTTCAGGTCACCTACAAGTTGGTTCTCCCAACCCACTCCAAGATTCACCCAGTCTTTCATGTGTCTTGTTTGAAGAAAGTTGTGGGATCAAATTGCAAAGTGCATATCAACCTACCAGAAGTAGATGAAGAAGATTCCATTTGGCTCCATCCAAAATCAGTATTGGATACCAGAGAGCACAAGTTGCACCAGCACACAATCAAGGAATTATTGATCTAGCGGAAAGATATGCAATTAGAAGATGAACATGGGAATAGACAAGGATTCTACAACAATATCCTCTCCTTCAGCCTTGATGACAATGTTGTTTATGAAGGCGAGGCAATGTTAGGGTTCTACCCTAACCCCCTTACTTAGATACGTTATTAATGTATGAGTCCACCTTCCTTGAATAAGGCCCATCAAATAGTTAGTCAATAGTCATTGATTGTAATAAAGGGTCATTTTTAGTAATAAGGCCCAAAATAGTTGGTAGGCCTTCATTATAAGAGGCCCATAGGTAGTTAATATTCTTTATGGATAGCTATATAGTGAATAGAAGTTTATGTATTGTTTTTTCAAGAATTGTTATTATATTTGGAGCATTTCTCTTGTAGGTTTCCCCTTTGAAGATGCAAGTGAACATAGCTCTCTATTCTTATCTCTCTTTTCTCTTGTGTTATTGGGTTTTTCACTACATTTCATGTGATTTATCTAAATTTTTGGGCTAAGTACACTACAGTTACTCGAGTTGAGGAATAAATTTCTCCTAAGGAAACTGGTCAAACTTAGAAACCTAAGGAGACACAAGCAATTAACAAAAGCGATGAACCAGAATTGGAATAGTTTCACACCCCAGACAATCTAGACAACATCATATCATGAGGTGATCAACCAACTCCTAGAGATTTGAAGGAGGTTGCAACCTTGAGTGTATCACTTATAACCACATGAAGTATGCCATTGTCAAGAGAATGAAAAAAAGATGGAGAGTAAATGTAGATAGTGTTGTGATATGCAATACAAAAGAACCTTTGTTGGACACAAAAAGAGAAAAACTAAGTGAATTACTATCTTATAGAGTGGAAATTTCCCATGCCACTATTGATAAGGCTAGGGTTGATGAGAGTGAGGTTGAAAATGTGAAAACATAATTTTCATTCCTTAGGAATCAAGTGGATTATTACAAAGAATCCTAGGAAACTATCATCAAGTTTGTAGAAGATGTTTTGGAGGAAGATTAGAAGCATGGACAGATCAAAATAGATTTCCTAGTAAAAATAGTAGAGCTTCAAGAAGAGACACTGCAATTGTCGGTTTTTCATAAATAGATCTTGAGATGGAAATTCAAAAGGTTTTGCAATTGTCATTTTTTGAACCAAGCTAAAAATACAGGATCAAATTTAGTATATAAAGGAAATTCAAAAGGATCATGGGGAAGAAGACCACGGCGTCAAATTTTTGATAGAGGAAGGCATAGCTAGAATACAGAGAGTAGTGCAATATTGGGGAAAATTAGCTATAGAATCACAGAGTCAAGTGAATGATGAATGGTTAACCTACTTGAAATTACAGGATTTTGTCAATAAGATCATGTGTTAAAATCACTTACCCAGTTTCGTCCAATTGATGAAGTGTTGTCAGACATCAAACAAATTGCAGATAAGCATGATGTCGACATCAAGGGAATAAGTCACATGCAAAAAAATCTTGTTGGTGAGGTTAAAATGGATGCTAGACTAGAGTAGTTGATTTCCAAAATAGAAAAATACACTCAACACTTTAGAAATGAAAAGGAAAACTTGAGTTTACCAATGGATCAACATGCATTCCCACACATTCATTTTTGTGAAGACTTATTTGAATAATGAGACAGCTATGACATTGAGCATGCATTCATCAAATCATTTGGTCTACCACAGTCATAGAAGCATTAAAACTTTTTTCTTTTCTAAATTTGTCTTCATTCTATTTTTATAAGTTGTAATTTTGATTATAAATAAATAATTTTGTAAGGATTGGAGGGGAAAATTGCTTCAAATCTTAATTCATAAAATCTATTTGGAGTCAAGGCATTTTGTTTTTTTGAATTTTTGTGGATTTGTGGATTATCCTGGTATTTCTTTAATTTCACAAGCATCTAGTAAGAAATTTTATACTATTAAGTTATCTTATATGGTTGAATAAATTACTGGATATTTTCGATGAATGATTATTTTCTTTATTAGTAATTCTTTTTTTCCATTATCTTGTACTTGGGATACTGCAGAATTATTTCTGAGTGTTCTACTCTTTTAGTCTTACTCCTTTATGCAATTAAATAGTTTATGTTTCCTGAACATTATATGGTAGTAATAAGTTCTCCATGGGATTAGTTCTTAGGGAATTAAAATCTATAGATAGCATTCATAGATTGTTCCCATAGGTTATCCTATAGAATAGATTTCTTCAATCTCTTTAGATTAGTTTCTTCTTTTTTATTGACTAAATAAATCAGAAAAACATAAAAATAACGGAAAGAACTTTTAAATCCAATCAAACAGTTACTAGACCATTACTCAAAGGATTATTCCATACCAAACAAGGAAGAGTCTAATTGGGTGACCACACCATACCAAACAAGGAAGAGTCACTTCTTGCATGACCACACCAATGGTCCAGTGCTAAAACAAAACAAATAGCCAAAAGTGGACTTTTGATCATCGTTGTCACCAACCCAGTTAGAGTCGATGAAGCTGACCAATGAATCTTTCAAATATGAGTAAGATAAATAAGATTTCTGACCAATTGTCGATAAAGTGTAGCATCGATTGTGGATCTTTGACAATTTTTAATAAGATTTACTCCAGATTGAAAAGGAGTAGCACAGGGCTTACAATTAACCATCTTAAAACATGTCAACAGATCCATCACATATTTAGACTGACAAATGAAAGGTCCATCACATAGTGGTAATACTTGAAGACCCAAAAAATAATGCAGAGTACCAAGATCTTCCATGTCAAAGGAGTCAACAAGTTGTTTCTTCAATCTAAGGATGAGATCATTACTATTCCCAGTAATGAGTAGGTCATCTACATATGCGACAACAATCAAAGTGTCTCCATTGGTATGGAGTACATATAATTTATGATCAGATTCACAACATTTGAAACCAAGTTGAAGAAAGAAACTGTCGATGTTAGCGTACCAACCCCGGGGAGCCTGATTCAAACAATAAAGTGACTTTATGAGTCAACAAACCAAGTTAAAATCTATCACAAAACTAGGTGGTTGTTCCATGAAAATTTCTTCAGATAGGTCTCCATGAAGAAAGGTGTTCTTCACATCCATCTGATGGATTTGTCATCCAAAATGAGCAGCAACGGAGAGAATCAGTCAAACAGAGTTCATCTTTGCAATAGGGGAAAAGGTCTCAGTGTAGTAGATACCTTCTTATTGAGAAAATCCCTTCCCAACGAGGAATTCTTTATGTCACTCAACAACACCTTTAGAGGTAAATTTTGTCCTATAGACCCATCAACACTTCACAATGTTTTTTCCTTGCGGTCGGGGAACTAAGTCCCAAGTGTGATTCTTCGACAAAGAATCATTTTTTCCTACATAGCTTGTTCCCATTCAGGTCGACCTTGAGAATCTAAGTAGGAAACAATATTAGAAGTTTTTGTAACATAAGTAATCAAGGAAATGCTGGCATGTTTCTTTTGATTTCAAGTTTTTCGTCTAGAGGAAACATCCTGGCATCATCTCCAACAGCTTCAATTGTCTTGGAAGCCCATATAGGTAGACAAGAAACAAGTGAATTGTAGTTCACTGCATCAGGTTGATCAAAATTCGAAGGGTATTCATTCATAAGACTAGTCAAAACAAAGGACGACGAACTAGTCTACTCGGAGGTTGACGGTCTAGTCGAGTTAGGGACAAAGTTCAATTGTCCAATCGAAACATTGAAATATGGAACAAGGGAACCAATGTCAAAGAAAACATCAAAGGGATCATTTTGCAGCAATCCAAAAGAGAAATTCAACAACTGAATGCCAGAATACTTCTCATCAAACCATACATTTCATATGATAATAATTTGATGTTTGTCAGGATCAAACAGTTGATAGGATTTTTACTCTTCAGAGTAGCTAATCATGATGCAAGCATGAATTTTTGTATCCAACTTATTTCTGCAATCATCGGAAATATGAGCCTAGGAAACACATCCAAACACGTGGAGGTGGTCGACTAAAGGCTTCTTTCCACACCATCATTTCACTGGATTCATGGAAGGAATAGCTCTAGTCGAGATGTGATTGAGTAGATAATTTGCACAATACACTGCTTCATCCCATAAGTGAGGAGGCAAATCTTTAACCTGCAAAATACATCTAGCCATTTCGACTAATGTCTGATTCTTTCATTTTGCAACACCATTCTACTGAGGTGTGTGGGGAACTGACCATTGCCAATCAATACCATATCAAACTAGGTATTCTTCAAAAGGTCGATTTACATACTCACCACCATTGTCTGATCTTAGGAACTTGATGGATCAGACACGTTTCCTTTCATCAAAGTCTCAAAACTCCTTGAACTTTTCAAAGAAAATTTTCTTCTTCTTTATAAAATAGACCCACGCAAAGCGAGAGAAATCATCAATCAAAGTCAAAATATACCTTGCACCTATCAGTGAAGGTATATTGATGCAAAAAACATCACTATGAACCAACTACAATAGGTTTTGTGCTCGCCATGCTTTTCTAGAGTCAAATGGTGCTTCTTGATGCTTCCCAAGCACAAAACCCTTACAGACTCCTTTAGGGGAAAACACTTTAGGTAAACTAGCAACCATGTTCTGAGTTTCCATCAACTGCAGACTTCAGAAATTTAGGTGTATGATTCATTCATGCCAAATTCGACTTCGCTCATCAGTGTGAGCAACAAGAGCAGTCGATTTGGTGTCAGGTCGAGTCATGTCACAAAATTTGTATAAATTGTCCATCATGTCGAGAAGAATGTCGGAGACAATCGACTTGCCTTTCTTCAAATCACGAACACAGAACCGATCTGGCAAGAATTCCAAAATATTACATGTATGTGTTAACTTAGCAACAGACAACAAATGGCACTAAGGTTTGGCACATGATATACATTGAAAATTTTACTTTTTCTATAGGTAACATCACCTTGACCAACAACATCCAGAGAAAAATCATCAGCAACATATATTTTTCTCTCCTTAGCTTCATCCAACCACGTAAACAAGGAGGCATCCTTAGCCATGTGATGTGTGCACCCAGAGTTGACTACCGATTCATTCTATGCAGAATGAGACAACAAGGATTGAGAAGTTCCAACTTGGAAGGTGAAATTATAAGTGGGTCATCGTTTAGAGGACATGTTTCCTTCCAGGCATTTAACCTTCTCTTCTAAATTGTCTTTCTTCTTATAGAATAATTTCTTCACATGTCCAATCTTTCCACAGTACTGATACGTCTTCTTCTTTCGAATGCGTTGGGGTGCATCTGTCTGTCCCTTAGGTTTATGGTCATGGTATGCAATTTTATGTCTAGAGGCATCAAACTGTACTTTATCCCTGAGATCCAACTTGTTCTTTCCCTTGTGAAAATGGGCTTGATGTTTACCATCAAGCTTTCCTTCTTCAATCAATCTATATTGATCAATAATCAAAATGCCACAAAAAGATTCAAAGGTGTAATCCTTACCATATTCCTTGCATGCTTGCCAGATGATGTGTGTTATAGAGCAAGTTGTAGGTTGGGAAAAACCTGACCCAACCACAAGGAAAGTGCTACAACTTGGGAATCCTACACCCAATGTCACCTCAATGTAGGTCCCACACTTCAAGGGTGACTAGGTCACTCTAGGGAGGTGATCACGGTGATCCTGGGGGGATTGAGATGGAGATGAAGATGGATGGAAATTAATCCCCTATAGGTCAAGTATAAGTGGAGTGAAAGGTGGAAAGAGATGTCTTGCAAGTCAAGTAATTGTTGCCCCACAAGTATAACACTTCTTTGGATGATTGTGTTTCCCCAAGACAAAAGAAAAGACACTTCACAATAGTATATGTTAGTTGGATTAGAAATTTAAGCTTGTTGTCCCTAATTTGAAGCAATAGATAAAAATATATATCAGCAAGAAGATGGTACTATAATTTGTTCAATAAATGCTAAAGATCAAGTAGAAAATGAAAGAGAAAAACTAGTAAATGACTAGCCAAACTCAGGATGAAAAACCAATAAGCTTAGCATAAAAGATAAGGTTGTTGTAAACACTTGTCTGTAGAAAATTATATCAGCCTTATGGATGTAACATTCAATCTATTACAGAAAGAAAATCAACCACTGAAATCTCCTCAAACTTTCCCAAAAAGTGCATTAGATCAAGGAGAACAAGTGTAAAAACTTCGAGCAAAATCCAATGGTTGATAAGAGAATTATTCAAGCAAGTAAGTTAGGGTTTGTGCAGCCCTAATGGCTGAATATGCAATTTTGTAACAACATAAATAAGTACCCCCTATATGGGGATGCCCTAGTGGTTGTGAGGTGCCCAAGGCACAAGGAAAACAATCCATTTTGCAATAACTAAAAATGACCGAAAATCACGTTTCTCAATGCAATATTTTATTTCTCCAATGCAACAAATAAATTACTAGTGCCTTTACTATTTTATTAATGTAGTCACAAGCATCTTAAAGAATCTACCTCCTTGGGGGTGTAAGCCCTTTTACTTCCCAAGGAAAGTTTCTCTAAGCTAGGGTTTAAGCTAAGAGGGTGTATGCCCTTATACTTCTCTTAGAAAAACCCTAAATCAATGAGATGAAGCAAACAAAATGATAAAGGCTATGGTGGAGGTGTATGACCTTATACTTACCACCTAGCTCCTAGCATAACAATACTTGAATTGAATAAAATGATAGCAAGAGAGTAAAATCCATACCAAAATCAAGAGAAACACTAAGACAATTCACCACAAGAGCTAGAAAGCATCATCCAAAAGTTAGTGCTAGGCCTTCCTCCATAAACCATTCATAACATAGTCATAAACAAGTGCACAAGAGATAAAAGAGCCAAGAGGGCCAAAAATTTCAAACCAAGCCTCTCACAAGAGGGAGAGTTATGTTTAAAATGAGATCTTATGATCTCTATTTATACAAAATGTAGCTAACATAGATTGTCCACAAAATAAGGAGTAAAACAAAAGATTAGGGATCAACAAACCTAATATTTCCCCCTTAACAAAGTAATATTAAACAATTCACTTAAAATTTCACTTTTTGCACAAATTAAACCCTAACTTAGGAGGGCGTCGCCCCTTTAGGGGACGTTTTTCCACTTTGAGGAAGTCGTTGGTGTTGGAGAAGCATAGATGGGCCTACAAAGGCCATGTGTCAAGAATATAGGAACTCATATCATGTTGAAGACCCTTCTCCTCCTCAAACGTCCATGTGTCAAAGAGTGGCACCTCACCACCATGCCCTAGCCCCTAAGATCATGACGTCAAGCTAAACAATGGAACATTTTTCCCCTCCTGGGCGAATCGTTTGGCAAGTATTGGGTGGGATAGGTTATCGAAATCATCATCAAGGTTGTCCAAGTCATCTCTCTCTCATCTGGCATGCGGGCCCCTGGCATCCAACCTGTGGACTTGAAGCCACATGGAAGCCCAAGCTTGGCTTGTTCTCCCAAAATTGTCCACCAATTAGGTCCTGCAAAGACAAATGAACATGCCCTCCAAGGATCTCAAGTCATAACATCATGATAAGTGGATCCAATCAATAAATATGTCATCTAAGCATGTGCATAAAAAATCACTATATCAAACAATTAATAGCTCAAAGACACTATGTGACTTGTCAAGCTTAAGTATGGGAGGGTTAACGAGGTGTCCTATTGGGTAGGTCTTGCCCTGGCTCAAGGAGAGCTTCCAAGAGATCCCTCTCTAAGCCATGTAAAGTGGATGAGGTGGTAGAGCTCAAGACTCAATGGGCATAAGGCTCATGACATACAAGGGGTCGTAGTGTCTCATTCATGGGTGCCTTTGTAGAGGGTGTGTGGTACCTTCGTTCGCAATGCATTTTTTCCAAGCCCATCAATTCCCCTTTATCTTTCTTTCTTTGTATTTTCTTTGAATATAGCACAAGGAGAGATTGAAGGTCATTACCCTGGCGTGGTGACCAGATGATGGAAATGTCACCCACAAACACCTAATGGAAATGAGAAGGTTGGCTCGTGATGAGACCCCCTTTCTCTCACCCATGCAACTGATAGACATTACCCTGGTTTGGTGACCAGATTATGGTAATGTCATACCACTAGATATTCATGGGCGTGATAGGTCAGCTCGTGATGAGACCCCATATCCTTCAACTAACCTTTTAAGCATTATTTATTATATTGTGGGTCCCCTTTATTCAAAGATAAGTGTTTCATTGCTTTCTTGGGTGATTCATGGGTGAAGCATCTTGAAGGTTTATATAAGGATTTTATCTTTTACCCAACACCAACCCCTCTGGGCCTTCAGCCCCCTCTGCCCATAGAATGAGGGAAAACCCCTTGTTGGGTCAATACACCCTAAAATCCCAAGAGATAAGGAAATGGAGGGAAAAAATGATGGAAAGTGGTAAGTATGGTTGGGAACGGTACGATGGCTCATTAAGGGAGTTCCCAGTAGCAAATCCATCCCCAAGGAAAACCACTTACTAGGGAACAATGTCAACCACCAAGGTGAAGTAGAGAAAAAGGCACAATGTTCAATCACATATCATGAAATCTAGAGAAATATAAGATACAATATAATCAAATGGCTTAAATATTGAAATGATGCTCACCATAATACTGACTTGTACCTCATGGAGCAAGGCTCACTTCTTTCCAGAATAAAGCTGGTGTGGTGGATGCCATCTATAAAACTGTGACCATCTGTGGTGGTGAGTGGGTTTTCCATCTGTGTAAAAGGGTACTACTGGTCATGTATTTTCTCAGCAACCTAAGGGCCTCGAGACATGACATCCTTAGTTATCCACAAAATGGGGATAACAGTGTGGAAAGTCGACATAAACATGTCGGGTGGTGTTCATAAATTCATCGGGACCAGCTCGATGAGTTTTCCATTCTTCTTCTGGTATTTATTTCCACATTCACCCAATTTCAATTGGAGTTATTGACACATGCCAAATAGTCTTCTATTATTTCAAAATAATGAGGATCGAGAGAGATCGGCTCTTTCTCCAACTGCATGATATGGCTCTCATCGACTCAGTTGAACAATGACTTCAGTGTCTTCCAGACTTGATGAGGGAAGTCGATTCCACTAAGGTGAAACAAAATCTCCCACAATATATAGGTCGTGATGACCCCCACAACATCATCCTTCTTTCCATCAATAGAAAACTTGGTCTGATCATCTATTGGATCTGGAATTGCAATATTCATATACAGCCACAATCCTTTTCTCTTCAGTAGGGTTTCCATATCTGGTGCCTGTTATCGCACAGTTAGTAGCTAGGAGTAAAGGCTATAAGGTAGAAGGCCAAACTGGTGTAACAGGAACCTATCCCACCCAATTTCACCACGATAGGTAGGTTCTTTCTCTTTAGGGAGGTTAGGCCCAGGGGAGACGTCCCCGATGACCTATGGTTTTGAAGAGGTAAAAGGTTAATAGGATGAAGATAAGTTTTTCCCCCCTTCACAAATCACCACCAATCAGAAGTTCCAGCTAAACAACCAATAATAAAGTAAAACCCAATGAAGAGTACCTGCCTGGAACAAGACAACAGCAAAATGATACTTGCAAGTTTATTTCAATGGGTTAGTACTTCATATCAATCAAGAACTATCGGATATTCAATATAAGTGATTTGAAAGTAAATGTTGACGAAGTCAATGTTTACACAATAGCAATGAAAAGCTAATGTCACTTCGCCAATAAATACTAGAACTATGTGGCATTCAATGGGATCAATCAACACTTTATTAAATAAATGATTTTAAACCATCATTCAATTGCTCATCAAGTAAAACGTTGCTGCATTGAGATGAAATAACCAAGAGTGACGTCAGCAACTTAGGGTTAGTAGGTTAGGGTTAGTGCAGTTAGGGTTTTAAATTCGAGTTTTGAGAGTGTTTGGATCAAAATATTACTTCAACGCTGGAGGTATTAGGATCAGTGCCTTAGGGTAGAATGGAGTCAATTATGAAGGACGCAAGAGTTGAAGGGGGTGATATTTCAAAGGACTCGAGGGGTAAGTTTTGAAGTGCTGCTAAAGCAGGGCTTCAAAACCATAACCCTAGGGGAGAGAGGCTCACTACGGTGTTGCTAAAGCAAGGCCTCGTGCTCTCTCCTCCTTCCCGAAAAATAGCTGGCTCAAATGAAAAACCAAGTCAAGACAAGAGGGCTTAAAGAGGGAGAGTGTTGCTAAGGCAAGGCTCTTTCATCAAACCCTAAAAGAAAACGGCCCCAAGTGTAGATGACCTAGGCCTCGGACGTCCTCTTCCTCTTGAAGTCAAAATGGTACGGCTAGCTAAAGGGAAGAAGAAAAAAGAGTGTAGCTATGGCTATGCTCTCTTCTTCTTCTTCAATGGATAAAATATTTTCATTAGGGGACATGAGACAAGGACCTACTTGTGTGCTTGTCACCTAGGGTTTTTATTTAGAAAATTATAAATACATGTAAGAAAATAAGACTACAACCATTCAATTAAGAAGTTTTGCAGAAAAATACTTACAATTCATCAAGAAATAATCATGCAAACCCTAGTTGTAACACCTTTCTTCAAGAAAAACACCATAGAATGCCAAAAATATCTTCCTTCAACAAGTG
>ML860345.1:8773-24858 GCA_009831015.1 Picea engelmannii
GAGTGAAAGTCCAAAGTAAGGATAAAAACAATATGACCAAATCCATTACACAATCTTCATAAGATCAGAACAAGACCAATAACTTTCATGCCCAAAGATTTAACCATGAAATATATCCAAATGCGCAATCAAGGTAAGAGAATTCTCAAGAACATAAGTCTGATACAACATTTAGCAATCATATGATAAACCAGTGACCAAGTATCAACCAAAGACGACGGCAATCTGATCAACGAAAGGAGTGTTTTCACACTTGCAATTGTGAAAACTAAAACGAAATTGAATTGTAATGGTCGTAAAGATGAGACAAATGTCCATTAGCATAATGCGACAATGATTTGTCATGATACCGCAAGGGGTGTAGGCAGCTTTTGAGAGCAATCGAAAAAAATTGGGTTGGCTGCCAACAGGCTCCTTCACAAGAGCTAGATCCACTTCCAGAGCCTATTTGGGCTCAGGGTTCTCTTCCGACCACTGATTCATTAGACTTAGTCTTGCCATCTGACGAAGCAATAATCAAAGCAATGACTAGTCTAGACAAACCTTGGGATGATCTTCATCACAGATCATATTTCCTCCCGGAGTTACACCGAATCGAGGCAGGAGAATTCACTATCACCATGACGGGAGATCATCCATGTCCTATTAACCTCTTAGCTATGCAGGAAATTTATGCTGAGGGCAATATGATGACTATCGCTGAAACCATACCTATCAACATCTCCCGCAACCCTAGCATCATGGAGAATGTCTTCGTTGGAGTGGATTGCTCCCCTGAAGAGATTCAAATTTACACGGATCTTTTCAAAGAGTTCTACGATGTTTTTGCCTGGTCTTATGAGGAAATGCTAGGCATCAATCCAAAAATAGTTGAACATGAAATCACAACGTATCCTGATGCTAAGCCTGTTCAACAAAAACTTCGTCCAGTCAATCCTAGGAAAGCAGCATCCATTAAGATTGAGGTGGAGAAATTGCTCAAGGCAGGGTTCATTTACCCTATTCATTTGAGTCAATGGGTGTCAAACCCCATGCCGGTTGATAAAAAAACAAGGCACGATTCATGTATGTACCGATTTCCATGATTTGAACAAGGCATGTCCAAAAGATAATTATCCAACCCCATTCATTGACCAGATCATTGATGAATATGCTGGTTGTGAAGCCTTTTCGTTCATGGATGGTTTTTCGGGCTATAATCAAATCCAAATCAAACCTGAGGACCAACACAAAATGACATTCATTTGTCCGTGGGGTACATTCGCCTATCCTAAGATGCCTTTTGGCCTCAAGAATGCTAGAGCCACTTTCCAGCGGGCCATGTCTTTTGCGTTTCATGACCTCAAACATATAGTCGAGGCCTATCTAGATGATTTAGTATCATGCTCTCTCAAGCGAAAGGATCATCCTATGCACCTCAGACTAATCTTCGAACACTGTCACTACTTCAGGATTCGCTTGAATCCCAACAAGTGCAGCTTTTGTGTCATGTCAGGACGTTTGTTAGGTTTCATCATCTCAACAATAGGGATCATGGTGGATCCTCTTAAGGTGGAGGTAATAACTCAGTTTCCCCCCCCCCATGCACAATCTTACAACTTCAAAGCCTTCAAGGTAAGGCGAATTTCTTATGACGCTTCATTGCCAACTATGTCGAAATCACCAAGGGCTTTATGCGTTTATTGAAGAAAGATGTTCCTTTTTTTTAGGAAGAGGCCGCTCAATGCTCTTTCAATGCATTAAAACATGCCCTCACAACCGCACCTCTGCTACGGCCACCTAATTATAACAAGGATTTCCTATTATATCTGGCTGCCACAGAGTCAACTATAGGCATGGTTTTAGTTCAGGAATATGATTCATTTTCATAATACATGATCTATTACCTGATTCGAGGCCTCGTAGGACCGGAACTTAATTATTCCCATCTAGAAAAACTTGCGTTGGCAGTAGTTCATGTTGTTCAACGGTTCCATCACTATGTTCTGTTTCGCAAGACCACCGTCGTTGTTGTCATGAATCCATTCCAGTACATGTTGACATGACGAGTTATCGACGGAAAAATCAGTAGATGGATGGTCATACTCCAAGAATTTGACTTAGACTTCATTTCAGCAAAGTCCAAGAAGTCATTAGTCTTCGCAGAACTTATTTCGGAACTTCCAATTGAGTCAGGTGACGTTGTGCCTGAGGAATCACCTATCTGGGGGGATATGTTTTTGATTGAATCATCAAACCCATGGTACAAAGATATACTGATCTATATCCAAACTTTGAAGTGCCCCACCTCTGCTTCTCGTGATGAGCATCGGTGGATACGCCATCAGGCTAAGAATTATCTCATACTCAATGATATGTTGTATCGGAGAGGTGTAGACTGCATCTTGCGTCGATGTCTCACTCATGAGGAGGTTGTCATAGTGCTCAACAATTTTCATACAGGATCTTGTGGCGGTCACTTATCTGGGTTGGAAACAGCCCAAAAAAATTTACGAGCAGGTTACTTCTGGCCCACACTTATCAAAGATTGTATCGAGTCGGTCAAGAAGTGCCATCCATGCCAAATCTTCTCAAGGAAGATGAGGGCACATCCAGCTCCTATGTTTCCTGTCATCACAGTTGGTCCCTTCACTAAGTGGGGGATTGATTACACTACATGAAACCCCTCGTCAACAAGGGGGCACCGCTATATCATCGTAGCTGTCGACTACTTCAATAAGTGGGTTGAAGCTATGCCAACGTTTAAAGATGACAGAGAAACTACAACTCTCTTCTTATTCAACTAGATTATAGCTAGGTTCGGCGTCCCGAGAGAGATTGTCACTGACCATGGCAGTCACTTTCAGAATCAAATGATGACTGAGTTAACATCAAATCTTGGGTTACGGCAGGAAAATTCATCACCTTACTACCCCCAAGCCAATGGGCAGGTGGAGGCTATAAACAAAACTCTTAAGACGATTCTACAGCGAACTATCAACTCAGCCAAGACAAATTGGCATTTGATTTTATACTCGGCATTATGGGCTTACCGAACCTCAGTTAAGACTACAACCAGTTTCTCACCTTTCCAACTCATTTACGGGCTGGAGGCAGTCTTGCCCATCGAATGTCAAATTCCATCTCTGAAATTGGCAGTACAGTTATTGCTAGACACTTCTCCACTTGAAGAGAGGTTAGTACACCTTGAGAAGCTTGATGAGTAGCACCACGATGCGGCCCTGGCCAACGAGGCCCATAAACATAAGTTCAAGTGTCAATATGATAGGTCCGTTCGTCCTCGAATTTTTTCTGAGGGCGACCTTGTCCTGGTCTATGACCAAGATAAGAACCCCCTGGGGGCAGGAAAGTTTAAACCCATGTGGTTCAGACCCTTCATTATTAAAGAGGTTTTAAAAAAGGGCACTTATCATTTGGTCGATTTTGAATGGAATGCTTTGGCGAAGCCTAGAAATGGGCTCTACCTCAAGAAGTATTACTCATAGAAAGGTCACTGTGGGTAACTTTTTGTAACATATGTATAGTCTTTGTACTATTACATTTTTACGTTTCTTTTAAAAAGTGTTATGGACGTGTCATTGATGTTATCTTTCATCAATATGGTAGATGTCAAGTGAATCTGAGGTGTTCGTTGGGTATGTGGACGGTGCTAGTTGACACACGTGGAGGCTTGCCTCCACAGCTTGGGTAATCTTTACACCACAGGGTCAGTTGTTATCTTCCAGAGGTATATGCTTAGGTGACACCACGAATAATGTTGCTGAGTATAGTGAAGTTATTGAGTTGCTTTGTGATGCTTTGTCATTGGGCATCTCTCATCTCCGAGTCTATCTAGACGCTCAACTGGTTGTGTCGCAGCTAAACAGAATATACCGGGTGCATGACCCAACTTTACACTGACAATTCCTTAGGGTACGTCTCTTGGAACACAACTTTGATTATATCACATATTTTCATGTTCCTAGGAGTTTAAATCATATCACAGATACCCTATCTAATCACATTTTAGATTGGCATCTTGCTCACATATAAGAAGATCATGAACATAAACATGTAAATACATTCTTGTACACATAATCCATAAGATGCAAAAAGATATAAAAAACATATATAAACATCATAAAATCCTCAGAGTACATAGATGGGCGCAAAATGCCTCAAAAGTGGGATCAGTAATGAGTCACCGGGCTTATGCCCTCAAAACATATATACAATAAGGTGCTCGTGGCACATACAAAGTCTAAAAGTTTGCTTAGGGCCTATGGGCACTTTTATAATCATCTACAGCGTGGGCTAAATGCCTAAACAATCGGACCCATGTCCGAGGTGCCCCCACAACATGAGTCTGCATGGACGATGGCAGGTCCTCTATCTCTACCATGGGAACTGTGCGAGTGAGCATAGTGAAGTTCCACTCAATCCACCTAAGAGCCCTCTCGGCCTCTCCTGCTGGGAGGTTCCCTGCTACTGCTGCACCTCCAGCAGCGGCAGCTGTGGCTTCTGGCTGTGGGCGACGCCTGTTCTGTGCATAGTCGGCAGGTAGCACGGGTCCCACATCTGCATGCAATAAACAATCACTCATCAAAAACTCTGGTATACAAAAACATGATATATATATCAAAAAAGACATAAAAATTACATATGCAAACAAAAACACATACACAGGTGGAGACTTACCCATCTCCCCTCGCTCCTCACCAGGAGGCACTGGTATCTCTAGATCTCTGGAAAAGTCGATCCCCGCATATGGGTAGTCCTCAATAGTCGGGATCTATCGTGAAAGCCAAGCAAAAAAGTCATCGTCGAAGGCCTCCATGGTCCTTCCACCACCCTGTCGCAGCAGTAACGCTACCCATCTGCATACTGCGGGGAAAGTGACCAGATGTCCTCGTACTGTCAGCCAAGGACTAAAACACAGAACTCTCGAAGAAGAAGAATGAACACAGGATGGTCCCAAACCTGAAGTTCCTGTGTGTCCGTTGTCTGCAAGCTATTAATTGACTCTTCATACACTCTAACAATGTGGTACTCCAATAAAAAATGTGTGCATTCATGCACTGGATCGCACAATTCATCTATGCGTGTGAAGCTTGATGCACGACTGTTGAGCCGGTAATCCGCCCAATAAGCGATAGAATAGTCTATAGGGTGAGGCTAGTAATCCTACTAATGGGTACTGAGGAATTCCTATGATCGGTCCCAGCCACACAATACTCATTTATAAGCTCCGAGACTTTGCTCGGCCCTGCAGGAAAAGTCTGAAAGTTGACTGGTTCCCCTCTCCTCGATAGGCCAGTCAAAAAGTAAATATCCTCGGTGGTGGGCACCAAGGATTTCCCCTCTAGCATGAACGCCTCTGCATCAGGGTGCCAGTAATCAACCAGGGCATTCAATAGCCTTGGTTGCACATGCATGAATAGACATAAAAAGAATTTCACTAAACCACACTGAGTCAGCACGGCCACAACATTCGGATCTGTAGGCACTAACTCATTGGCGGCCTCATGCTCCCTTTCCCTCCATTGAACATACATCCTGCGAACATCACAAGGTAAAAGAGGGTCAATTCATCTTTCCAGTTGTTTTTTCATAATGCGGGGGGGGTACCTGCGGCCTGTAGAGGCGACAGTCGCGGGTACCCACGGGCAGGCTTTGCTCTGCCCACGGGTACCCGCGGGCTGTCTCTGGACAGCCAGCATTTACCTAGGTCCGACCTTTTTGAGGTCGACGCCCACCCCTAAAAAACAACTAAATGCTAAAAATGAAGTATGGAATAGCTAGACAAGGGAGTTTGTACTTACTTGGTCCAAGTAGAAGTCCGTTTCATCCACTGTAGCTCCTGGAATCACGATCTTTGGCAAAGGGGGTCTTTTGGCTCCAGAGTCAATTTCCAAATCAGCAATGGTGATAATGAGCTGCTAGCTTTTATTTATAGACTTTTTGGCCTCTTTTTGTCACTTTTTTGGGCCCCCTTATCAGTTTCTTTATATCAAAAACCATTTAGAGTGATCCAGGAGTTATATGGGAGGGATTTGATCAGCTATTGGGACAATTTTTATTGAGTTTCGAAAAATAAAAATAAAAATATATTGACGGTCCATAAAAAAAAATATTTAATAGTCAACTTGAGCATATAGGGTAGGATTTCATCCCAACTATTGCATCTTGTTGCCTTTTGTTCTTATGATATAGGATCGATCCCATCCGGTTGTGACACAGAACCGTCATACCTGCTATAGAAGTGTCACGACTTGGTGGTAGAGCTTACCAAAACATGGATGCCCTAGGTAGGTCCTGGTTGCATTATGGTGTCCATGCCATTTTCAAACAACACTGTAGGCTTGGGAGTCCGTATAGTCTTTCCTGAATATGGGTTTGAGCCTCATTTGCATGGGTATTTTTCACTCTTTGAATTACCCTCCGGACTCCCAAAACATCACGGGTCTCCTTTTAAGCCCTTTTCAAACCCTCTAAACATGAAAATATTGCCGAGCGATCTTGTGGCCTTCACGCTCGTTAAACTGAAATTTGAAGTCACGTTCGTCCGACGGTAGTTTACCCCTTTTTCGGTCCGGATGGTCAACTGTACGAACAAAGGAATACTCTATTGAATTCCCATTATTTATAAGAGTATCCTCAGGTATAATTTTATTCCTTTTTCAGGCTTGAGGGACTAAATTTACGAAAAAGAAACCCCCCCGGAGTCCATAGTTAAGCTCTTTTCATACTCCCTAAAATTGAAAAGATCGTCGAGTCACCTTATTCTTTCACACTCGCTAAAATGGTCCAGAAGAAAATTCCTGACTGAGTCCATAGTTAATCTTTTTTCAGACTCCTTAAAAGTGAAAAAATAGCTGAGTGATCTTGTCCTTTTCACACTCGTTAAAATGGTTTTGAATTGACATCTAGTCGGTGCTAGTTTATCCCTTTTTCGAACCAACTAGACTATTGTCAAAAAAGGTACCCCAATGGAGTTTCCTTTTATGCTTTTTCAGACTCTCTAAATATGAAAAACCACCAATCTTCCCTTCTCTGGGCTCGTTAAACTTACATCAAAGGACGTTACCATTGTGTGTTCTATCAACCGCATTTGCAATCCTTACCCATCAACCTTATAACAGTTTGCTTCTGTGTCTTAACACCTTTGGCCACTGGAGGATTTTTTTCGAGTATCATTTCGTTAGAACATCAATATTGTCCTTGTGCCTCGAGCTTGTATGTTTTTTGTACTCTTTCCTCCATTGTAACGTAATATTCCTTTCTTCTTTTTCAAAAATTATCAAAAAAATCAAATATACCCCAAAAAGAGGATGGGAAAAGTATTTTCTTTATTGGCAGCATAATGAGTCTCCCTTGGATAAAGCACATCTGTCTGTTTGATTCATCAGAATATGGGATGTAGTACGACCTTAGGAAGCTTTTCTCACTATATAGAGTTGTGTCCTCCATCATTTGGTTACTCTTCCAAACATATGGAGAGTTTGCGTTGCCTCCTGCTTCGTAGACTTATGATTAACATATATGCTGCCTGAGTCTTATCATTTGTCATGCTATTTTCCAAGGGAAGTTTGTCACTAAGCCTGAGTCGGCCCCTCTGCAATATGTCTCTTGTCCACATACCCGACCATCCTGAACGTCCAATCAAGTCTTTGTTCGAAATCACTGAAGCCTTCAGTCCGATCATCAAAATTATCAAGTCCATAACTGACGAGCCGTCGAAGACCTCTGTGTAGTGCATTCATACACTCATATTACACTCTTACCTGAGTTTTAGAAGATTTTGAAGTTGTTGCTCGAGCTCTGAAGTACAGGCATCAGGCCGAATCATATTCTGAGAGATGGATACTTTATATGTATATCTTTCTGATTTCGAGATGTAGCTCCGCTGTGTATTGTTCGCGGATACTCTTTATAGTTATTTGACATGGTTCTACAGTGTATTTTATTGGCATCCATGGTTCTATTTTATCCCAAGCATGGGTATGCTCACCTCAGTGAGACATTTGTTATTTTGTAGATGGCATCTCCTGATTCCTGATTCTTGGGCTCACTCGTTCAGTATATCAGTACATATTGGTAAAAGATTGGTAATGTATTTCGACCATCAGATTCTCTTCTGACCTCACACATTAGGGGGCATCTATTATAACCCTAGATTGCACCACACATGCTTACCTGGCATCAGGCCAACTCATATCCCTTCATTGCCAAAACATCTGCTGAAAAACCTCTTTGAAAATCCTCTTGGGTGAAGGTACAGGCGCCCTAACCCACTACTGCATGCGTTGGAACGCTGGCAGGCCTACTACTGCATGCATTGGAACACTAGCAGGCCTACTACATCCCGCGTTTACCTAACAAAGAACAAAAATAGGAAAGTTTCCAACAGGACAAAAAGCTATGGGTCAGTTAACTAAAACTCCCAGCCATGCATGGCCCAGAGTTCGTCCAAGACCCTAGCTCCTTCTAGCCTATAAAAGAAGGGGTAGGGGTACTATTTGGAGGAGGAAAATTATAGCGAAGAAACTCTGCCCATTTGCCAAATCCATTTGTCCCAACCCTTAAGCCTTTCCTCAAGCCTAAGGAGAATTAACGCAAAGCAGTTGGAGGACAAAGAAGAGGAGGAGCCCAGGATCAGGATCAAGGAGCGGTGGCCGGTCTCGACTTTGATTGTAAGTTGATTCATTTTGAAAATAATAAAAGAATACTTTTCCTGTCCCAATGCATGAGTTATCTATGATTTGTGTAATTTATGCTTAATTTCTAACCCTCAAGTAGAAAAATAGCATGCATGCGTAGTGTTTTGTCTTGATTGCAGGTGAACTTTGGAAGGAGCAGCGCAAGTAAGCGGCAAAGCGCAACGGAGGATCTACACCAAACATCAGTAAAAAGATTAGTAGTTACTTTCCATGCATGTGTCTTGAAAGAGGGGTTTAAGTTTTGGGTGGTAGGTTAAAAGGTCATTTCTTTAAGGTCAAAATATGCATGCAAATCTAACCCTATTTTGCTAGTCCATAGGGTATTATTTCCCAACAACACCCTTGAAGTATAAACATGAAGAGAAACTTGATCTTGCAGTTTTCCTCGCAGTCCAGAAACTATGCCATTACATTCTACTTCACACCACAAAGGTCATCACAGATTCCAACCCTATGCAGTACTTGCTCAGTCGCTGGCAAGTTAACGACAAATTCGCTCGATGGATCATTATCCTTCAGGAGTATGACCTCGAGTTTTCAACACCTAAGAGTAAGAAGGCCCTCGTTCTCGCCAAACTTGTCACGACCCTCCCATTTGACACCACCAGCACCCCCGTCAACACTGACTTTCCAGACGAACATCTCTTTTACATTAATTCGGATGATCCTTGGTACGACGACCTCCTCGTCCACCTCCGAACTCAAAATTTCAGTAACCACCTTTCACGAGATGATCGTCGATGTATTTTTCACCAGTCCCCCCACTACCTTCTCATCGGAGACATCCTATACCGACAGGGTGCCGACACCATTCTTCATCAATTCCTGACTATTGACGAGGCCGATAGAGTCTTAAACGACTACCACAGTGGCGCATGTGGGGGCCATATTTCGGGTATATCCACTGCTCAAAAGATTATCCGAGCCAGTTACTTTTGGCCTACCTTTTTTCATGATTGCATTCATGCCGTGAAATGATGTGAGAAATGCCAGCTCTATGCCAACAAAGCCTGAGCTCCCCCTGCTCTTCTTCACCCTGTCATTACTGCCGACCCTTTTTGTAAATGGGGCATCGAATTTATGACTTGTAATCCCCCCTCCATCAATGGCCACAAATACATCATTGTTTTCGTGGATTACTTCACCAAATGGGCCGAAGCTATGCCCACTTTCAACAACATTGTTGACACTGCAGTGCGTTTTTTCTTTAACCACGTCATATCCCTCTTTGGAGTACCCCTACAACTCATTTCAGATCATGGAAAACACTTTGAGAATGAGATATTCATCAAACTCTCATCTCGGTTAGGCTTCTCTCACGAGTTTTCTTCACCATATTATCCTCAGTCTATCGGACAGGTCGAGGTAGTTAACAAAGTCCTCAAAACCATGTTACAGCGCACGGTTAATAAACATAAAACCAATTGGCATCATATGTTATTTTAGGTGCTATGGGCTTATCGAACGGCTTTGAAAACTACTACCGGTTTCACACCGTTCCATTTAGTCCATGGGGTCGAGGCAACTATTCTCATCGAGTGCAAAATTCCCACCTTACGCAACACAATTGAGCTATTACCTGACACTGCTCCAATGGAGCAGTGCTTGCTGAACTTGGAGTCTCTGGATGAAGATCGTCGATCTTCCTTACATAACAACGAGGTAGCTATAAAACATTCCAAGGCTACCTTTGATCGCCATGTCAACCTTCGATCATTCCGTGAAGGCGACCTCATCCTGGCTTATGATATCGCTCATGATACCTTTGGCCATGGTAAATTCAAATCACTTTGGCATGGCCCTTACATTATCCAACATTGCCTCACCAAAGGCGCATACATCATGGCCTCCCCCAAAGGCCTCTCTCTCAAGGAACCCGTCAATGGGTTGTATCTCAAGAAATTTTATGCTTAAAAGTAGTCATTCTACTTTAGGTTATTTCTTTTTCTAGCGTTTTTAATATTTTTTCTCCTCCCCTAATGTCTAATCTATCCTTTGTGATATTGACATATGCTTCCTCCACCAGCCTACCACATCGGTTACGTCGACGGTGCCAGCCGTTGGACACAAAATCTCGCTTCGGCTGCTTGGGCTCTCTACACCCCCTCACATGAAATGCTCCATTCAAGCGGCATATGTTTGGGGTCAGCAACCAACAACCAAGCCGAATACATTGCTGTCATTGGCCTCCTGGCCGACGCACAACATCATCATATTCGTCACCTTAGCGTCTTCCTCGACTCTCAACTAGTTGTTCTCCAGCTCAACAATGTGTACCGCATCCGTGATCCTTGCCTCTTTCGCAAATATCTGTAGATTAGGATTTTATCTCGACATTTTGATTCCATTACATTTACACATATTCCAAGACAATTGAATCAAATCACAGATAACCTAGCTAATATTGTGTTAGACTTGCATATATCACATCAAGCTACCTCTACACATACATAAACATCTCACAAATCCTATCACAGCATATATATAGAATAGACATCATCAAACCATTAACCAAAAACATGTAAACACCACATATATCTCCAAAAGTATACTCATGTATATATATATATATAGGTCTACAGTGTCATTTGAATGTTTACATACAAAAAATACACATATCTGTAGGCCAATACAGCCCCTCAGTACAAAATGGGCTCACCAACCTATATACACAAAAATACATATGTACATCAAAGCACCACTCACGATGCCTCTAAAGCACAACCACCTGCCCCTCCCTCAGGCGGTGGCGGCCCACCAACACCTGCCCCAGGAGGTGGTGGCCCACCCCCTACAGGCCCCTCCTACCCTGGTGGCAGTCATCCACTCGTCATCGCCGCAACCACTGCTGCTCGTCGCACGATGGTCTGCCATGGCGACGGAACCCCTACACACTGCTCCAGGAACATCTCATCCTGGATGTGAGACCATAGGCCCTCAGTCATGTCCTGTAATACTGTCTCCAGCCGACGACGTATATCCTCAAAGTCCACTCCAGCAGCCATCGGAGGAGCGTGTGAGGGTCCAGCACTAGGGTCATCAAATCGACGTCTCCTCGCTGCCCTCTCCAGATCAGTTGGTCGCCCCGCGGTGTCCTCACGCTGACATCTCTCCCCCCCGTAGAAGTCTCTCCGGCTCTCGACGAGACGAGACTCTCTGCATCTCCACCTCGCGCCCGTGAGGTGCCACATCTGCACATGCAAACAAACAAGAGATAGTATCAGCATCTATATCATACACATTTGAACTGCTATCTCAAACACCAAAATAAACCAAAACATACACACCAACACTAAACATACCACGATGGTCAAAAACCTCCCCTGGAGGTAGCACCATGTCTGGGTCATCCTGGAAGTCCACCCCGGCATAGGGGTACCGAAGTATCACCTGTGGCATCTGTCGCCATACCTATGTTGCCTCTGCAGAAAGGAAGTGGCCACCTTCACCACCACCATGACAAAGAAAAACAGCTGACCACCGCCTCAACCGCAGCTCTTGCACCCCCAGGATCCCCAGTAGAATCCTCGGGCGCAACATCAACACCCTCTCTAGAAACCAGGCCACTAGGATGGACCCGAAAGCAAACTCCCATTCACCAATAGACCGATAATGGTCCAACTGCGCCACCATCCTCGCATGCAGCGTCAGCCCCCAAGTGAAATGCTCACCGGCCAACACTCTCTCCAGCACCAGAAGCTGGTCACCACTGATCCACTGGGTCGCTAGTGACCCATATACTCACACAATCATCGCTTCTATACAGTGATGTGCCAGGGAATCTATCGTTGATATACTCACCACCATCCCAAACATAAAGTTCTAACCTGAACAATATCTCCGGCCAATATCCGCGAGCAAAGTACCCCTAGGCAGCACTAGCTCCGCCGGTAGGGGCATTCCCTGAAAGGGGAGCCCAGTCAAGAAATATACATCCTCCACCGCAGTGAAGGGAATCTGCTCTCCTCACATGAGGAAGCAGTGCAACTCTGGACTCCACATCTGGATCAGGAACTGTAGCAGATACTCTTGTGCCCATATCAATGGGCACTCAAAGAACTTTAGCAACCCACAAGTTGCCAAAGTCGCACGCACATCGGGCTCCTCAATAGCCACGACGTCTCGCAACTGAGATTAGTCTCGCTCTCGCCACCCCACTGGAATCATCACCACCGTCCACCTACAGACAACACAGAGTCCTATATCAGCTCAAGAAACCATCCACAGCATCAAAATGACTCATTTTTATACACCCCAACCTTGCCTCCTAGGCACGGTTTTGTTACCCACAGGTGTGCACACATGCGTGCCTGTTCACTACACAGGTGCACACACATGCACGCATATTCACTACACAGGTGCGCATCCATGCGCACCTGTTTGTTTCATAGGCGCGCCCCTATGCATGCCTGTTCACCATACAGGCGCACAGAGGTGCACGCCTGTTCAACCCACAAACACGCACTGGTGCGCACTTGTTCAACTCACAAGTGCGCCCTTCGAGCGTGCCTTAAACTCTCTCTACCGTGCCCCCATGTGCATATATCCGGTGTACAGGAATGCACGTATGCGCACCTATCACCGGATCGCCCGTGCATGTGGGGCCCATATCCCCTAAATGTCTCTGTACGGCCCCCCGTACAGCCCCTGCCCAAAAAATGAAATCCTATTTCTATGAAGGATGATCAGACTACTAACCTGACACTCACTAATCACCACTTGGATGCCTCAGCCTCCCCGAATCTCCAAATCTCCTCTAAAAACTGCTCGTCCAGTCACTATTGCAGTAGGTACAAATGAGGTGGCAATGTGGGCCCTACAGCTATATATAGGCCTTTTGCCAAACTTCCACTCACCATTCCGGGAGCCCACAGTGTCCATTTTTCAATCCATCTTCAGCCATAGGATCATCATCCCATCACCTACATCACAACAGTCCCTGGGTCGCTTTTCATCCTGTTCCCCCGGGGTGCCTTTTTTTCATACCATGGTCAGGTATGCATGCACATAGTCACACTTATCAAATACATGCTCATATCTTTGATTCTCTTCAGATATTGTTCACTTTGGGTATTTGGTTTTCAAGTGTGTAGGTACTTGATCATCATCCATCGACACAACCCCTTCAGGTATATACTCAGCACTGGCATGTAGTCTTTATTGTTGTATCACATTTACATTTCCAGTCACACCCTCTGATATTGGCCTCTAGGATCCCCATTCCCGGCTCTGCAGTACCCACACCTCCATTTGCACCTTCAGTACTGTTACCCGGTAGCATTCTTACCCACATGAGTTGTTCCATTCATAGCACCTTTTGCCACTTTTTGACACTCATGTTGTTTTTCCTTACCCTTTAGGGATGGGAGTCCCGATAGTCTTTCATCATGTCGCGAATCAGCCACATACTCCTTCTCCTCATTTTGCTAGCTTTCCCACATGGACTCCCTACTTATCTCTTTACGGTTCTATTTTTTACCTGCACCTTCGCAGTATCATGAACCCTCCATTTCATCNGCAAATTATGCCCTACGTGGGCCACCCATATCACACTGGGGCACCCGTTTCTATATTTGTACATTTCTCCCCAATTATTCGTTATTTATTGTACAAACACCTTTATTTCCAGTCATTACATTATCTTTTTGTCGTCACCTTTGACGACTTGCTTCCCTCCTTTTGGCCAAATGCAACCCATGTCACCCTTGGTTGGAGCATTACTTTTCATCTACCCTTTTTGGCATCGTCCATATCTTCAGAGTACCCCACAGGTCACTTACCTCTACCCTTTGAATTTGTTCACCTTGTCCTGCCTCTGGCACAACTTATCACTAGTCTTGTCATCCCCCTGACACTTGACCTCATTACACGGTTGCGGCCACTATTTATCTCATACATCCTCCAACCAAGGGCAGTCTTGAGTCCTCCCACTTCTTGACTTCATCCATGTACCTCTACCACTTCCTCACCTTAGTAGATTTTCCGAAGCCCTTTGCTTCTGGGAGTCACATTCCCCTTTTGTCGACATCAGCACAATTTTCCAGAAGGGTGATAGTATCTTGATTCTCATTATCCATTCAATGAGAGATCTCGGATGGCACAGGGTGAAACACCATTGCTCCTTGTTGTTGTTGACCCCCATAAACATTCGACGCCAACACTTTCTCATGTTACGGTGGGTCTTACTTTGTGAATATTGCAGTTATTTCTCTCATTTGTCGAAGACCTTTGAACTAGGTTGGGCTATCAATGCCCACATGATTGTTGCTACTATTTAACGCAATCACTGCCTACTATTCATAGTATGTTCACTTGCAGAATTATCTTTTGCCTTTATCAGAACCACCTCCGAGGGTGCTGCAGTTGTCTACACCAACGCTTCAGTCATATTTTTTATAGTTATATGACATGAGCATGGGGCATGCTCGCCTCGTTTGTAGACAGTTTTCTATTTTACACACCTCGTAGAAGGTCGGGTTCTACCGATTCCTTGTTTCTTCCAACGGATCACTCTGAACGATCCCACTAGTGCTCTATCTTACAACAACATTCTCAGTAGAAGAAACATTGCTGGATTTCGGCTATACGTATGCTCCTAACCTCATCCATTAGGGGGCATCTGTTATCACTGAAATTTTGTCCACACATGGTTACAAGAACTCAGCATCGGCAAACAGTAATGAAGTCATTCATGGACCTGAATTAATACCACAGCATTCAAAAAAGGTAAAAAACTATACAAAGTAGTGAAAAATTGAAGAGCGCTTTGCAGAAATTGGGCATGCGCGCACATGCGTAGAACAGGAACGTAGAAATTGCGCATATGCACATGATGCGTGACTGCTAGCGCAAAAAGACGTGCACCTACTAAACAACGCATTTATGAAAGTGGCCGGCCTCCCAACCACTTATGGTTCAGCTCCCAAGACGATTTGACCCTCAAATCTGGGCTGGATCCGACTGGTGGGCTAGTCAAAGACCTAATAATGCCCTAAATGGCCTATTTTCACACTACAAAGCAGCTACACAATAACCCAATGCAATGCTATAAAAATCCATGAATGCACCTCATTTTCTCAAGGAATTCAAAGTAATGTTATGATGCCTATATTGTTTTAAGGACTCCATCCTTGACAAGAACACTTTGGGCACCATTACATTGGACAATCCATCTCACCATTAAGTGGATTTGTAAAGAGTTCTTTCATCACCATTTTCCATTTTCTTTGTTGTAAGAAGAGGCAACTAGTGAGGGTCCAAGAGCCTTCCCTTGGAGAAAGAAGGGACTCATAGTCCCCTTTCTTCTTGGTGCTTTGTTTTCATCAATAGATCAGCCTCAAACATTGGTGACATGGGTCTTTTTGTTCTTGTTATCTCTATGTCCCT